>JAQBSW010001199.1:0-145128 GCA_029291075.1 Eudiplozoon nipponicum | reverse complement strand
GCGCTTACCATATCTGCTTCCACTGCTTGAACACGTATTGAAAGCAGAATATGGTACAAAAGCACGTAGACGAGAAATGATTTCTGAACAATTGAAACACAGAATGCTTGGACTCAGAAATAAATAAAATGTATGACAAAAATTAGGCAGAATAGAAAAGACAGGATGATCCAATCATTAAAATCTGCGTATAAGATATGCTTTCGTCGGTTGTTTAATATAAATCAAAGCCGTAAAAAACAAAAATTTGTAATTGAAAGTTTTGCTTAATAATTTGTTTTATCAAAACAAGTTGTAACAGTAGCACTGCTCACCGATCCCGCTGGGGTCGCCAAGTGTAAGGTCACGGCTAAAAGTGCCGTGCGACGCCATCAAGAAGACCAATAATGTAACGGTGTGAGCAGTTACTGGTGGTAGCCCTTAACAGGACCAGGATAAAATTCATCGGCAAATGCCGTGACATATTTCTATTTTATTAGCGTTTGGAAGTCCAAAAGTCCTTCTAAACACTACTTCTGTCTTTTCTGTTCGTTGGCTGGCGATCCTTTGAGTAGATATACATGAATAGGTAGAGCTGACTAAGCAGGATGTGTTCGTTACTGTTTGAAGGCCTAGACCAGTCTTGATAAAGATCTGTGGCAACACCGAGGTGACTGGCACATGTAGAAATCCGATAAGTAGATGATCAAATACGTATGACTGGACGTGCAGCAACAAGAAGATTGACATAATTTAAAACAAGCCGAAATAGTAATATTGTAACGTGCGGCTCCGCCTTACAACCCAACGAAGCGCAATTTCGACAAATAGAGTTCTCCATAAGGTCAAATAGTCTAATTCTGGTTTTACACAATATTTCTCTTAACTGTGATTTTAGCAACAATCTCTGTTAGTTTCAAGCAGTTTTAATTGAGATTTCTTGAACTGCAAATTTAATTGTAATTAATAGGGTTTTGTTTAATAAAAATAGAGACCCATGCGCAATGCGCAGGTAGCATGCAGTTGATTTATGTGACTTAACTCTCAAACCCAAGATTTAATCATATTGTTTATTGTTACTACTCTTATACCGAGATGGTAACTTGTGTTGACAATATTGATAACTCTCAAAACCTAGCATACAGTGGATTATTGTAACAACGCAAAACTTGGATTTAATTACAGTGGTCATTGTAACTACATTTATACCGAGATTGTAACTTGTGTTGACAATATTGATAACTCTCAAAACCTAGCATACAGTGGACTAATTATTTGTGGTGCTTATTTTGACTACTTGTACACGATTTTTATCTTTGCTTTATAACATTTTTCTTAATAAAACGATGACGTGATGCTGGTGTCTTCTCTCATCACCCTTCTGGAAAGGGTCATGGATTAATCATGAACGCGGATCGTAATAACAGCTACCAGATAGTAGATAGGAGGACAATATCGCACTAAATAGACAACTGGCTCGCAGAACCTCTCACATTAATTACAAAACCTCCTACATAAATGGTTCCCCGTTTCGTCGAACTCACAGCCAACAAAGAATTCATCATCATCTAGCCTTTGAGAACATCAAGCACTTCGGATAAAAGCCTCGCAAGAGTGAATCCGGTAAAGCAGGGAGAACACTCTAGAAAATAAATCCTGAGCCACACGTCACAG
Source organism: Eudiplozoon nipponicum (assembly GCA_029291075.1). Lineage (NCBI taxonomy): Eukaryota > Metazoa > Platyhelminthes > Monogenea > Mazocraeidea > Diplozoidae > Eudiplozoon > Eudiplozoon nipponicum. Next base: position 143,475 of record JAQBSW010001199.1, on the reverse strand, counting down.
AGAACCACCCTCTCGAGATCACAATTCTCGCAGACAGCCACACGATGATGGGTGAGGACGATATAACACTGCCATCTATACTCGACAGCACACACACAAATGCAGGAAGCCCGGTGGCGAACCCAGCAACAAGCCGCACCACTACATGGACCCAGCGCAAGATATGCCAATTCAATCCAGACTACCTTGACGAGTGGATCGAAGATGTTACTTTATTGGCCAAGGTGTCCAATATAACAGACGAGGGCTCAATATTTTTGACGGCTTGGGAGACAATCTCAATGTCTTTCAGACGCAGACTAAAAGATATTCTGCATAAATATACTGAGGGAACAGGTTCGTAGCCATGGCAGAGCCTGCAACGCGCTGTCAAGCAGCGCCTGACACCAGATAGGGAAGACAGGTTTACAGAATTGATGAGCTAGAAGACCCTAGGTAGACCCACGCCTTCCGAGCCATTTAGGGAGATGGAGCAAAAAGCCTCTGAATTCAATCTACCCAAGGTAATCTTGATGCGACTATTCATTCAGAAGCTTTCTCCGGCACTCCAAGACATGGCCACGTTTCTGCGTGTATCCGTCGAAGTACAAGACGACGTACTAGACAAGTAGTGGAAGAAACACCACTGCAGCTCACCGGCCTCAGAGCCAGGTTGCATCACTTCACGACTTTCCGAACCTCAATCGACATCATCATCAGCCCAAACTAATGTTACCAATGAGCGTCTCATCAGCCTGCTCGAGAGCCTAACTGTCGGGCCTGATTCGGCCTCGGTCGATGCCGTCCACTAAAGACGCGACCAGAGTCGACTACCGTCCCAAAACAGCACCAGAAGGTCGACGTCCAGAGGCCAGGCCACAGTTGCACAGCTACCGGCGGAGTGGTGTCCGAATGACCGCAGCTATAGCCATTCTACGCGCTATTGCCTCAGAAATGGCTGCACATTTCCAAACACAGACGCGACGTTCAAATGGGCGCGGTTATGTTCAACAACTCTGGAGGATCTGCCCATGGAGGGTTCGGAACATTGAGGGGTCAGCCTGCTCTGCGGCAGTAGAGCCCGAACACCCCAAAAAGTGTTGGTCGCCCGACGTCTGATGGCTCGAAGCACATTGCTTTTTCGGTAGAGCGCAATCAAACTGTTGTTTTTTTACAGCGACGACACCTGTCAAGTCATGTTTCAAACGACAAAATGCCTGCACACAGTCTCATCGTCAGTTGCCACTATCAACATCTTTCCTCATCCGTGACGCAAACTCTGGCGAATTATTTCTCATAGACACTGGATCATATGTCAGCTTACTCCGCCACAATTATTTTGAACCCACCCACCCTGTCAATACCATCAGTCTTATCTGCGCTAATGGCTCCAGCATAGCTACGTTTTGGGTACGAGTACACACAATCTTCAACTCAAAACGATGTTTAAAGTATCCGTTCATCCTTTCCAACACGACAAGTAACATCATTGAACGTGACCTCCTCGAACATTTCGACCTCACTATACGTCCAAAAACACGAGAGATACGCACTGCCGACAATCAGTTGCTATCATCAGCGCTAAAACATACGATTCGCGCCAAAGCAGAATCATCTACACAGCTAATTCTCTAGTTCCTCATTTACCACAACTGGACGATGTTCTAAAGCGACATGAAGATATTTTCAACCCTATCTCCTTTATGTCCGATCTCAAGAGGATGCGTGTCATCACAGCTCATCGTATCATCTTATCGAAGCCACTTCCTCATCCTCCCACAGCACGTTCATTGGCACCACACAAACATAAGTACGCCGAGCAAGAATTCGCCATGCTACATCACCAAGGCATCTGTGCAGGATCCAGCTCACCATTTGCGTCGCCTGTGGTAGTGGTATTAAAGAGTGAACCCGGATCATTCATAGTGTGTGGGGATTATCGTATTCTCAATTCTTTCACACAATCTGATTCGTACATCCTGCCAAATCAAACTGACCTAGGCAGATCAGCTATCGGTCATGCTGTGTACTCAATACTCGACCTAATGAAAGCCTTCTATCAAGTACCTATGGGCAAAGACTCCGTATCCTATACTGCACTCAGATTCACCGGAGGTGGCACTCAAGAATATCATTATATGCCTTTCAGTTTTAAGAAAGCTTCTCAAACATTTCAACGCGTTATGGATGAAATACAAGATGGTCTACCATTTGTAATTCTTTGCTTAGACGACATTCTGGTATTCTTCAACATAATATCCGAACTTATGCAGCATATTGACATTCTACTCACACGTCTAACAGACTATGGCCTCCGACTTCATGGCAACAAATTTGTTTTTGCACAAACATCAATTGAATTCCTCGGTCATCAAATTTCCGAGAAAGGCATGACACCTCTAACTGCTAAGGTTCGTGCCATTCAAGATCTACAGCCTCCAACCACAGTTCGAACGTTATGACGATTCTTGGGCAAGATGAACAACTACTCTCGATTCGTAGCTTGCCTGGCCAAGATTCAGGAATCTTTTTACAAATATCTCTTGCCAGAAAACCGTTTTGTCAAGAAATCACAACTGATTCAGCTCAACGTAGACGACATGCATGCTTACAAGGATGCCAAAAGGGCTTCATACAAAGTGACTATGCTTCATTCACCTGATTGATTTCAACCTTTTGAATTGATCACAGGCGCATCCAACGTTGCCACAGGCGCAGTACTTCAACAGACCCTCAATGGCGTACACCGACCGATCACGTTCTTCTCGCAAAAACAACAAACTCGCGAGACGCAATATGATACATTAGGGAAAGAGTTACTCGCTATCTACCGGCCGATCACACCTATCTGGAAGGCCGGAAGTTCAAGATCTACACCGACTACCTTCCTCTACTCCCGATGCACAGAGGAAAGAAAGAGTATTTATATTCACGATGTGTCAACTCGCAACTTACACGAATACACGAGTATGAATATGAAGTCACTCATGTCAAAGGATCAGAAAACGTAGTTGCAGACTCTCTGAGCCGTCCTGCAGAACTCTGTGCCTCCATCTTGTGTCCTTCACCTATAAGTACTCAGAAATTGCAAGCAGCACAGCAAGATGTCCCATCACTTCGTACATTTGATGTCAAACGCCAGAAAACACTTAATTATGATGGAACTCTGCTGCAGTGTGAAATAACTGGCGTGGGCCCTCGGCCGTTTATACCTGAAAAATTCCGTCACAAGATCTTCGATGTTTACCATTCAATGAGCCATACATCTAGCGAGGCCTCAGTGTAAAGTTTATCTAGAACTTATTTTTGGCCTGGCATACGGCGATATGTCAAGAAGTGGTCAAAGCAATGTCTAGAATGTCAGAAATGCAAAGTGATGAGACACACTAAAACGGCGCCACATGTCATCCAAGTGCAAAAGTACGGTTCACGCACATACACGTTGATCCGGTAACCTTACCTGCCGTGAAAAATATACGCTATCTACTGTCAATACGGGATCGCACCACTCGATGTTATGAGGCCATACCACTGCCAGACATGAAGCAAGACACTGTTAGTTATGCTTTAGAGCTCAATTGGTTTGCTCGGTTTGGTGCTCTAGCTGAAGTGAGAATCGTTCATGGCGCACAGTTCCTCGGCAAAGAGTTCCCTGCCTTACTGAAATACTATGATGCCAAACACTCCGTGACCGCAGCTCGTAATCCTATAGCAAATGGTTTAGTAGAAAGGGCACACCGTGATTTGAAAGCGGCGCTCAATTCTAGCCCAGAAGAAAATCGGCTTTCGGATTTGCCGAAAGGTCTCCTGTCAATGCGTACAACGCCTCGAGAGCCAATCAAATGGAGCTCCGCTGAAATGGTATTGGGTGAATGTCTAAGGCTGCCTGGCGTGGTAAAGGAAAGCAGAACACTTGGCCTAGATAGTCGGTACAGCAAAATACGACATCAATCTCACATAGCGAGCAGAGCACATAGTGTGTTACGTGGTTATTGCAAGGTGCTTAGACGAAGATGAAGTCGTATGCAATTAGTCAATGGTAGTTTTGCGCGTTATTATTGGCCCAGCGTATTAAATTTTGAATTTAATTTTGCCAATATGTCGGCTAATTAATCTGAGCCGTTAAGTGAGTTGAAGAGCTATCATACGCCCAGATTGTGAAAGGATGAATGAGAACTAAAATCATGAATACGCAGAGCAGATGACCGAGAGCATTAGAAATGCTAGACTAATGAAGGGTATTATTTAAGATGAAGTCCATGTCAAGTGGTCACCTTGAAAGCTCCAGTTTTAGTAATAATACTGGTAGTCATGCGAGTAGATGCTCCAATCCTATTAGCTGACGAGAGCCCCATAGACACCAAGTCCGATTCAGTCTTAGTGTGCGTATAGAAATCAGATAAGTTGGATATCTCTTTCACATTTATTAAGCTCATGCATACAATACCTAGAGCTAAATTATCATTGTCCTCAAACTTAATATAAGCCTCCGTGTTAATCACACTTAAATATATAGATTAATCTAGTTATAGGCGAAGAACTATATACTTCTTACGCAACACTGCACCGAAATATAACCTGAAAAGAGATTATACACGAAAACACATAATTATTAAATTACCTGTTTCAGAACGATGACAATATGAATATGTAAAACACAAATTAGTTTTAACATAATTTTAACGTGAGGATCAAAATTATAACGAGAAACCCGTTGTTAGAAGTTTACTACAAATTGCAGAGGCTCCTAACCTATTAATGTATGAGAACCCCATAGATGCCAACTCGTTTTCAGTCCTTAATTGTACAATTGAATCTGACAAGCTAGTATTCCGTTCACATCTATTAAATTCATGCCTGTGATATCTTGAGCTAATTTGCTTGTGTCCTCAAACTTAGGATTAGCTTCCATTCTGATCCTACTTAATTATTAATTTGATAACTTAGTGTTAGGCAAACGGAATGTGAACTTCTTACGTGGTAAAACACCTGATCAAATAACCTGGAAAAAAATAAGACGTCACCTACAGAATTATTAAATTACCTGTCGCAAAACGTCCCCAATATGTACGATTCAAAAGGCAAAAGGATAGTAGGAGTATATTGCAAAAATCGAATAATTATTAACGTAATTTGGAGAGAAGAATAAATGCAGCTTGCTGAGGAAAGTCAGGCCAGTCAAGTACAGATTACCAAAACTGAAATTACGCACAATTCAAAAGTATATATACTGTCAAGTATTTAAACAATGAATGTTCTAGAAAGTAAACGAATAATTTAATTTTAAATAAATTCGCTTCAATCAGCCAAGGTGGTTTAAATTTATCAATAAATGTAATTTTAATTTTGTCGAAGGAAGTATTGTAAACGCCCCAGCTTCAAGTAAATGCCGTTTGACGTTACAAACGCGGTTAAAGTGTCATAAAATAAAGAGTTATGTACTGTTAGGAGGTCCTTAACAGGGCCAGTATTGCGTTCTCTGACAAATGCCGAGAAGGTCCGTAAGTGTGATAGTGTCCAGAAGTACTCCTAGACTCTGGTGACCAGCTCGGGTTGACTTGGGTTGTGGTTTCTTCTGTTGTGGCGTTGGAATCTCGCTGAGTAACTTCGTCGAAGTTCTGCAGTAATTGGCTTTGTCTCTCTAGTTGTACAGCAACAAGATTGGCGTTACTGATGCTGCCAATGTTGGTAAAGCAAAGCCAAAAATCAGCGTATCTGAAAGGTAGGAGACAGCACTTCCGAGACACGCATAGCTGAAGGCAATCGCGACAACTGAATTGCATGATAAATTCACCGTACTTAAATGGCTTTGTCATAGATTTTTATGGCTACTTGCACACTATTGGTTAACGGCAAGTTTCGCTTTTTTCTCATTGGTGCAGCGTAAATAGAATTTAATTTAATTTACGCAATATGTCGGCAAATTCTTTGTGTCGTTACACCACTTTCCTCTCTGAAAAAAAGAAAAAACATTCTTCTCGGCGAGGCTAGATAAGAAATGCATGACAGAGTTCGAACTAAGTTAAGCAAAAAATAATGTACCATAAATGCTGGGCTTAATTATGATTGTTGGGTGCTTCAACAATGATATGATGCCAAGTAACCACTAGCTCTAGTGGCCGGTCATACTGCGTGAGGCAAAATAGAGCAGTGTAAGATTTGGGAGCCGCAGCGTAAGGATTTCGAGGCAAATTGCCACTGAAGTTGCCAGGTTTAAGTTAAAACCTAGGCAGACTGGATCGTCGTCAATGTGTTTGTATACGACCAAAGGAGCTGAGTGTTTGCTCGACGTTGTGGTCATGATATTTGCAGAGTGGTCCTTTTGCAATTTGATGAAGTTGAGATATGCATAGAAGTGGCTTGTACCATGATGTGAAGCCGATAACTACTTACTGTTGCTAAATGAAAGCGTTAGCTCCAAGTAGCTGGTCATGCCAAAATAGGCAGTTTGGTGTCATGTTTGAGAAATAATGAAAAAATATATACAGTAAAATCAAAGGTAACTGCATAAAAAAATATGTACACGAACATTGCCTCAGAGATGACATAATACCAATTAACTGTTCAAAAATGCTATACAATTGTTAGCTAAGAACAGATGGTTATGCCACGTGAGATGAATGCGAAAAATAACGTAAAATTAAAAATTTTGATACGTAGAATAACGAAAAGTTAATGTTAAAAATATCAATTACGCGTTATGCAAAGCAGGCTATTGAGATTGTGGACAGACGGAGCCTGAGACGTGTGTAGGAGGTTGACTGCTCTCAGAATCAGGCGGTTCGATAAACGGTTTCAACATGTCTATACTTACTGATGTCGGTGTCGCGCCTTGCGTAATAATGAAGTATTTGGGTTGTCTGAGCAAAATCCGGTAAGGACAGCGATACTTCGGTTTTAGAGGTGCAACAGCAGTGTCGTTGCGAACGAGTACTCTCTTGCAGTTGTGGAGCTGCGGGTGAACGAAGACTGGGCGAGGCGTATGTCTCGGCTGCTGTTCAGACATGTTACCAAAACAAAGTCGAAAGCGGGTAGTTTCGTCTTGTGGGTCATCTTGTGCGGGTAGTAGACGTGGGAGCTGACCGGGCAGGCGTAGATCCATACCATACAAGAGTTGTGACGCAGACGTTTTAATGGATTCACGAGTACGGGAACGCATGGCAAGCAGAACTAAAGGTAGTGCATCGACCCAGTTGCCATTAATGGACGAGGATGCTAAAGCAGCTTTGAGTTCCCTATGCATTCTCTCTACCATACCGTTAGCTTGGGGATGGTAGGCAGTCGTCTGGCGTAAGGTGCATCCCATGTACCGCAAGGTGGTTTTGAAACGATCCGATGAGAAGCAAGTGCCTCTGTCAGTGATGACCTCATTTGGAACACCATAATTGGATATCCATGCAGAGATAAAACCGTTAGTTACTTCGTCTGCAGAAATGGTGCCAAGAGGTAATGCCGCAGGCCACCGTGTAAATCTATCAATCATAGTTAGAAGGTAGCTGAAACCTTGAACCTTTGTCAGATGAACTATGTCGATGTGGACGATGGCTAGGCGAGAAGTAGTTCGGAAATTTTGCAACTTAGAACGAGTGTGCCGTGTGATCTTGTTTTTCTGGCAAATGGCACACTCAGAGACCCATCGTTTAGCGTTCTGCCTAAGTCTGTGACCCCAGAAACGATCTGTGAGAAGTCGGACAGTCGCTTGGCTTTCTGGGTGAGAAATTGAGTGAATTGAGTCGAAAACATTTCTCTGAAGGCTGGTCGGCAGAACTGGCTTGTTGGGCTGCGTACCCGTGAAGTAAACAATTGGTAAGCCTTCCCACAGACGGCATATGAACTTGGTTGGGTGACGGGCTATTGATCTTTGAATGTGAATGTCACCGCGTTGTTCAGTTCGCAGGAGAGTTGGCGTTAGTGCAGGTTCACTGAGTGTCACGGAGTTGACAGTGAATGGCGACGGCGAAGGTGGTTGTAGCGAGACGTCTGGCCTGGAAAGGGCATCTGCAATGAAGTTCTGTTTGCCCTTGACGTGAAAGACGTCAAATTGCCATTCGCTTAGACGAGAAAGCTGTCTTTCCACTCTGGCAGGGTACTTGGCGATAGATGAAGTTGCGTTTCGAAGTGCGCTAACTAATGGTGCATGATCTGTGAAAACAACAAATCTGCTACTGCCAATGATGCTGATAAAATGGCGCACTGCGTCGTGGATGGCGAGGAGTTCTCGACCGAAAGTGTCGTATCTCGTTTCTACTGGTTGGAGAGTACGCGAGTAGAAACTGATAGGCTTCCGAACTCCGTCGATCTCTTGTTCCAAAGTGGCTCCAATAGCGAATTCAGAAGCATCTGTCGTGAGTAGAAATGGTCGTTGAAAATCTGGATGCGTTAGCATTGTAGCATTTGCTAACGAGTTGATGGCGAGTCGAAGTAATTCCTCGTCTTCGGATGACCAAGTAATGATGGAATTCTTGCTAAGTCCTTTTCGATTCCGTAGGTGCCTGCACAAAGGATAAAGTTGTCTTGAAAGGCCCGGAAGGAACTTGCGATAGTAGTTTAGTACTCCCAGAATTTTCTGCAACTCGCTAACAGTCTTCGGTGACTTGATATTCTTGATTGAATTCGCCTTTGACGGCAAAGGTTGAATACCTTGTGGCGTGATACGATGCCCTAAGAAGTCCACGGATGTAGTTGCAATCTGCGTCTTGTCACAGTTGATCTTGAGTCCGTGGTTGGATAAGCGTGAGAGGACATTTCGTAGATGCTTCGCATGAGATTCTAAGTCTGGACTGAATACCATAATGTCATCGAGATATGACATACAATAAGCAGAGTCGTCGCGAAGTATGTTGTCCATGAATCTTTGAAATGTCTGTGTAGCACACTTAAGTCCAAAAGGCATGTAAAGATATTCGAAAAGGCCAAATGGAGTGATGACTGCAGTCTTTTCGATATCCTCTGGTGCTACCGGGATGTGATGGTAGGCTTGTCTGAGGTCAATCACTGAGAAGAAATTGCTGCCGTTGAGTTTTTCAAGTAAGGTGTTAATATTTGGAATAGGATATTCATCAGATTTTGTCACTGAATTTAGCTACGGTAATCTCCACAGGCTCTGCACAATCCGTTTTCTTTGGTGACTAAGTGCAGTGGTGACACCCATGAACTTTTCGATGGTCTGATGATACCCTCTACCAAATACCTTGAGAATTCCTCTTGAGCAGCTATCAGTTTAGCAGGGGTCAGTGGTCGCTTCTTGAGTGCAATAGGTTGTCTTTCTGTGATGATAAGATGCATCGTGTTGGAGACTCGTAGCTCTGATTTGTTAAGATGGAAATGCGACTTGTATTTACGAAGAGCTGCTGATATTTCTGCTGAATGATGCACTGGGGCTAGCTGAATGACCTGTAGCTCCAAACGCTCGGAGGCAAGTGTCCAAAAACTTTGCTGAAGTCCGGTGGAGGGTCGATGATCTTTTGATTGGCAAGATCAACAATGAGCCGAAATTTCAAAAGGAAATCAAGGCCTATTATATTATGTGAGACCTTGGCAATGATGAAGTTCTGTGTAAATTCACGCCGTAAACCTATGTTGAGTGTGCGGTACCAGCAGCCATAAGTTGGTATGGGCTCGCCTGTAGCTGTTGCGAGAAGAACGCCTAGCGACATCTCGGCCATTGAATAGCCCTTGAGAACTGAGACTGCTGCACCTGTGTCTACGATAAATTTTTATCCGGTTCTGAAATCAAGAATGTGCAGAAGTTCGTTAGGCTGTTTGGCCCTGTCATGCAAACAAGTAGGCTGGTGATTGCGACCGGCATTGACCGTTTGGCTCTCTTTGTAGAAAATTCGGCATGGACGGAAAGAGTCGACAGGAATGTCGGATTGTAATTGGTTTCTTCCCTGTGGCGCCGTTGATGCCGTTGATGCCGTTGATGCGCAGAAAGTACGGTCTTCTACTTACTGTGCCAGATGTTTCCCGATCCTAATGCACCACTGCGCCCGTGTGCTGTTGTCCTTTCCGTCAACTGTGGAAATTGGCACTCATTCGGAAATTCATCGGAACGACAAAGACAGACTTGGAATGAATAAAAAACTTCTGTTGATTATAGCAGCTGCTCTTTGGGGCATATCTGTTAAAGGATTGCGGGGATCTCGATCGGCGCCTACCGTTATAATTAGTTTTAGGTATGAATTCGGGTCGACCATTCACTTGATTTAGCTCGGATTTCGTTATGGCCAATCCTTCTAGAACTTTAACCATGTTCGCTACTGTCCTCTCTAAAAAGGAGAGCCTATCATCTTGCGGAGGTGAACAAAAGGATGAAGGATTTACCTTAGGTTCCAAAACCCTATATTCTAACTCACATTTCTCAGATAAGTCATCTATAGAGAGAGTGTTGGGAAGCTGTCTGGCGAATAGTTTTAATGATTGTGGAAGATTGTTAATAAAAACAACATTAGCCTCATGGTCAAAAATATTGGTTTTATACCAATGTTTCCGTAATTCCCTAAAAATCTCGATGGAGCCAAGGTTTGGCATGTCTAACTGTGCGTATTTATTTATTATTGGCTCAGTTTCTGTGGGCCCCAGAAAAGATTCTACTTCAAATTGTATGCTCAAAATGGGATGCGGTAGCTTCCTAATAGCCTCAAGCTTAGGATAAATCCGTCTCTGCAATTCAGAAGGTAGTTTAGCAAAAGCCTTTGACAGTTTTTATGACTGTCATAATTTGGAAACGGGGAGAAGGCGGAGTCTACGCGCATAAACAATTGTTCACTATCTCCATCCCAAACAGGAACATCAATATCTAAAATTGGACCTGACATTCCAACAATCGTATGGGATCTTAAAGGCATAAATTTATAAGCAAGATGAAAATGTATAAATATATTTTAAACAAAACGCTTACCCACTAACAGCTTCCACAGTTGAAAGAGAGTCTTCCGTAGTTGAACCTGCCGAGAGATGAGCGCAGAACACAGATGAATTAGTTCCTTCCCAAAACAAGTCAATGTTTGTTCACAGTTTTGTACGTAGATACTAACAGCTTCCAAAATTAAAATCTTCCACAGTTGAATCTGTCGAGTACGTATGATGCAGTTTTGTACGTAGGAAATTTGAATGGAGCATATACCCAAAAAAATCCCAAGACCACGACTTTAGAGAGAACATATATACCCCCATAAAATTCCCAGAAGACCACCAATTTAGAGATAACATATTTTCTCAACAAAACTCCCAGAAGACCACGAATTTAAGAGAGAAAATATACACTCAATAAAAATTCCCAGAAGACCATGACCAATATAAAAAAACGTATACTCAAATGTTAATCTATTTTTATCCAAAATAAATCAAAAAGAAAGTCAATTTTTTTATTTCAAAAAAACAGTACAGTACTCAGTATCCTGGCGCGGTCGTCAATTTTCTAAACGCCCCAGCTTCAAGTAAATGCCGTAACACATTACAAACTTGGTTAGAGTACCTTAAAATAAAGTTATGTACTGTTTGGGGGGCCTTAACAGGGCCGGTATTGCGTTCTCTGGCAAATGCGGAGAAGGTCCGTAAGTGTGATAATGTCCAGAAGTACTCCTAGACTCTTGTGACCAGCTCGGGTTGACTTGGGTTGTAGTTCCTTCTGTTGTGGCGATGGAATCTCGATGAGTAACTTCGTTGAAGTTCTGCAGTAATTGGCTCGTCTCTCTAGTTGTACACCAACAAGATTAACGTTACTGATGTTGCCAATGTAGGTAAAGCAAAGCCAAAAATCAGCGTATATGAAAGGAAGGAGACAGACACAAATTAATTGCCGACATATTGCGTAAATTAAATTAAATTTTAATTACGTTGCACCAATGAGAAAAAAGCGAAACTTGCCGTTAACCAATAGTGTGCAAGTAGACATATATTACTATGGCATGGCTATTTAAGCACGGCAAATTTACCATGCGGTTCATCTGTCGCATTTGCCTTCTGCTTTGCGTTACGTGTGTGTGCTGTCGGCTGTCATTACCTACGCTGGTTATTGGATTGTATTCACCAACAATTGGCAACCGAGACGAGTCAATTAATGAAGAACTTCAACGAAGTTTCCACATCGAGATTACAACGCAACAACAGAAGGAACCACAGCCAGAGTCATCCCAAGGCTCTAGGACATCTTTACTCTGAAGGATCTTTCTCGGCATTTTCCGGAGAACGCAGGAAGGGCCCTGATAAGGGCCCCCTATCAGTACAATAACTCTATATCCATAGCACTTTAACCGAGTTTGTAACGTCGTACGGCATTTATTTGAACCTGGGGCGTTTACACAGCACTTCCGAGACACGCATAGCTGAAGGCAATCGCGACAACTGAATTGCATGGTAAATTCACCGTACTTAAATGGCAATGTCATAGATATATATGGCTACTTTCACATTATTGGTTAACGGCAAGTTTCGCTTTTTTCTCATTGGTGCAGCGTAAATCGAATTGAATTTAATTTACGCAATATGTCGGCAAATTCTTTGTGTCGTTATAATATCTTCCTCCACAAAATAACATGGTAACCTTTGTTTACAGAAATTTCGGTGCTTATTACTACGTTTAATTAGTAAAAAAATGTGTAAACATTGGCTTTAAAAATTAAAAGTATCAATTCTTCAGCAATAATTGATTGCGTGGGTAGTGGTAACAATTCTTGTCCGAGGTAGGATCTTTCAGTACACGGTTTGGTTTAGGGTCGTGTGATAGATTTATCAAGCAAAGCATATTTGATTAGACAGGTTAAGCGAAAAGTATACATTTATAGTATTTATACAAATATACCAAATTGACATAATGTAAACGCCCCGGCTTCAAGTAAATGCCGTACGACGTTGCAAACTCGGTTAAGGTGCTCTGAATAGAGATTAGTTACTGATATGGGGGCCCTTAAGAGGGCCTGGTAATGCGTTCGCTTGAAGTCTTCAGAGGTTGAAGATGTCCTAGTGCCTTGGGTGGACTCTGGTTGAGTTGTCGCTCCCGTGGTTGAGCTGTAATCGCGTTGTGGATGGTGTCCTGCAGGTTCTGCACTCAATTGGCTCGTCTCTCCGGTATACCGCAACAAGTTGAGTCCGGATGTAGTTAGTTGTTGGTGAAACTATCAAATCACCAGCGTAGGTATTGACAGCCGACAGAACGCACACGCGTGAAGCAGGTAGAATGCAAATGCCACAACTGACTTGCATGGTAAATTACCGTGCTTAAATAGCATGCAATATGTCTACTTGCACACTATTGGTTAAACGTGGTTCAACGGCAATTTTGCTTTTTTCTCATTGGTGCAACGTAAATAAATTTGAATTTAATTTACGCAATATGTCGGCGATTGATTTGTGTCGTTTACCATTTAAGCACGGCAAATTTACCATGCGGTTCATTTGTCGCATTTGCCTTCTGCTTTGCATTACGTGTGTGTGCTGTCGGCTGTCATTACCTACGCTGGTTATTGGATTGTATTCACCAACAATTGGCAACCGAGACGAGTCAATTAATGAAGAACATCAACGAAGTTCCACATCGAGATTACAACGCAACAACAGAAGGAACCACAGCCAGAGTCATCCCAAGGCTCTAGGACACCTTTACTCTGAAGGATCTTTCTCGGCATTTTCCGGAGAACGCAGGAAGGGCCCTGATAAGGGCCCCCTATCAGTACAATAACTCTATATCCATAGCACTTTAACCGAGTTTGTAACGTCGTACGGCATTTATTTGAACCTGGGGCGTTTACACAGCACTTCCGAGACACGCATAGCTGAAGGCAATCGCGACAACTGAATTGCATGGTAAATTCACCGTACTTAAATGGCCATGTCATAGATATATATGGCTACTTTCACACTATTGGTTAACGGCAAGTTTCGCTTTTTTCTCATTGGTGCAGCGTAAATCGAATTGAATTTAATTTACGCAATATGTCGGCAAATTCTTTGTGTCGTTATAATATCTTCCTCCACAAAATAACATGGTAACCTTTGTTTACAGAAATTTCGGTGCTTATTACTACGTTTAATTAGTAAAAAAATGTGTAAACATTGGCTTTAAAAATTAAAAGTATCAATTCTTCAGCAATAATTGATTGCGTGGGTAGTGGTAACAATTCTTGTCCGAGGTAGGATCTTTCAGTACACGGTTTGGTTTAGGGTCGTGTGATAGATTTATCAAGCAAAGCATATTTGATTAGACAGGTTAAGCGAAAAGTATACATTTATAGTATTTATACAAATATACCAAATTGACATAATGTAAACGCCCCGGCTTCAAGTAAATGCCGTACGACGTTACAAACTCGGTTAAGGTGCTCTGAATAGAGATTAGTTACTGATATGGGGGCCTTTAAGAGGGCCTGGTAATGCGTTCGCTTGAAGTCTTCAGAGGTTGAAGATGTCCTAGTGCCTTGGGTGGACTCTGGTTGAGTTGTCGCTCCCGTGGTTGAGCTGTACTCACGATGTGGATGGCCTCCTGCAGGTTCTGCACTTAATTGGCTCGTCTCTCCGGTATACCGCAACAAGATGAGTCGCGGATGTAGTTAGTTGTTGGTGAAACTATCAAATCACCAGCGTAGGTATTGACAGCCGATAGAACGCACACGCATAAGGCAGGTAGAATGTAAATGCCACAACTGACTTGCATGGTAAATTACCGTGCTTAAATAGCATGCAATATGTCTACTTGCACACTATTGGTTAAACGTGGTTCAACGGCAATTTTGCTTTTTTCTCATTGGTGCAACGTAAATAAATTTGAATTTAATTTACGCAATATGTCGGCGATTGATTTGTGTCGTTTACCATTTAAGCACGGCAAATTTACCATGCGGTTCATTTGTCGCATTTGCCTTCTGCTTTGCGTTACGTGTGTGTGCTGTCGGCTGTCATTACCTACGCTGGTTATTGGATCGTATTCACCAACCATTGGCAACCGAGACGAGTCAATTAATGAAGAACTTCAACGAAGTTTCCACATCGAGATTACAACGCAACAACAGAAGGAACCACAGCCAGAGTCATCCCAAGGCTCTAGGACATCTTAACTCTGAAGGATCTTTCTCGGCATTTTCCGGAGAACGCAGGAAGGGCCCTGATAAGGGCCCCCTATCAGTACAATAACTCTATATCCATAGCACTTTAACCGAGTTTGTAACGTCGTACGGCATTTATTTGAACCTGGGGCGTTTACACAGCACTTCCGAGACACGCATAGCTGAAGGCAATCGCGACAACTGAATTGCATGGTAAATTCACCGTACTTAAATGGCCATGTCATAGATATATATGGCTACTTTCACATTATTGGTTAACGGCAAGTTTCGCTTTTTTCTCATTGGTGCAGCGTAAATCGAATTGAATTTAATTTACGCAATATGTCGGCAAATTCTTTGTGTCGTTATAATATCTTCCTCCACAAAATAACATGGTAACCTTTGTTTACAGAAATTTCGGTGCTTATTACTACGTTTAATTAGTAAAAAAATGTGTAAACATTGGCTTTAAAAATTAAAAGTATCAATTCTTCAGCAATAATTGATTGCGTGGGTAGTGGTAACAATTCTTGTCCGAGGTAGGATCTTTCAGTACACGGTTTGGTTTAGGGTCGTGTGATAGATTTATCAAGCAAAGCATATTTGATTAGACAGGTTAAGCGAAAAGTATACATTTATAGTATTTATACAAATATACCAAATTGACATAATTTTAATGTTTCGAAATTCACGCACTTTATTTACTTTAAAAATTTTAGGTTCATAAGTTCTCTATACGTTAACTTTAATCAGTGAGCCGTTGTTTAATTTTTGTTAGAATTTGTAGTCAATTTAAAATATGACCACTTAGCACCTCCTTTTTCTTAGTATATGAAGGATTTAACTGCTCCTTTGTCAATAACACATAAGAAGTCAGAAATCGTCGGATATATTTGGTTGTGAAATAGATGTGTCTTCCTACTCTCTGCAATGCCATTTTATTCCTACAACCATCCTCTGGCAATCTAATCTTTTCAGTGAGGTGGATAATAACCCAAATATGAACAGTTTTCTGGTTGGACTTCAACAACATCGCCAGTTGAAACCGAATGATACAGCAAATTGGCTATTAAAAGAGGATTTCTACATCCGTTATGCTGAGATCTGCCTTCAACTTATTTTATCTGATCCTGAATTGGCTGTTTCTAATAAGGTTGAACTAGAAGCATGGAACAATATCTTCAAGGTGCAAATCGATGGCATACAATCTGCAGTTAGTTTACATATTTATTTTGTGTCTAACTTACCTTTCGATACTTTTATTTTCATGTTTATAGTGTATCTGAGATCTAGATACACTCGTCTCCGAATTGTGAATGTGATTCCTTCATCTGTGTCACCAGCGTAGTGCGTTTTTGTTTCCTTTGTGAATGTCTTTTCTTGCCTCGCAAGCTGGTCAATCTGTTGCGACTTCTTAACTACGAAAGCGCGGTATCCAAATTGAAGATGGCACCAAAAGGTGTATTATTTGGGCCTTATACTTTAAAAAGGCGATTATTCTTATATCTCAATAAGAAAATTATGCAACCAGATTTAATATTGCATTTCTGCTATATTGTGTTGAAGCCAGTCTTACTTTATAGATTTATAGAATTTTTTCGTGTATGCCAGGTTCCGTGTAGACAACCCGATACCGGTTATCGTCATAACGTCCACAAATATTCTAATGAAAATGATGATTAGTGTAAAAAAATTGGTAGATTAGGCCCTTGGCTTTGTGTTATTTGCTCACACTGAAAAGAAGGAGCGTACAGTGGACCTACTGTGAGATGAACAATGTATGAAATTATTTGTGGCTGTTGCACCAGACTCTCCAATCTTTCCATCCAAATTAATTCTGTTGTAGTGAACTCATCTTTTCAGCGTCACATGCGATATCTTTTGCAAATGTGTAGCGACGTAAAACAGATTGGATGATGTCATGGTGCGTACTCAGATTGACCACGTTCTTAGAAACTAATGATGGTTTCCCTCTGCCAGTGGATTGGGAGCCTACCACTTGATCTATTGATTTGATCGATGATTTGGCCTCTAGAATTCGGTTTAAATTCGGCTCCATGTGGCCGCTCGAAATTTCGACCGAATATCCATGTACAGAAAAAGGATCCAAATATGCCAAAACCTTGGGGGACGCCTAAGCTTTTGCTGGACTATCTGATATATTATTCCACATTCTTCTACCAAATATATGGTGGTTAAAGGGCGTAATACCGGCTCCTACTGATGAGTCGCCAGTAAGCACGAAACGAATGTGCATGAGATTATACTTTCCGTTCATGCTGCCTTTGGTTTATCCTTCTGGTCACAACTGAACTAATTTGTTACTAGGTTCGCAAAACCTAATACATACTTGCATATATATTAGTTCTTCGCAACAAAATAGTATTTAACTGTAATATACTCCTTGATTGTTTTGTAGGAGTAGCTTAAGTAGTCTGCTTTGTCTTTCGATTATGAAGCATTGTAATTTGTTTGCTATCTCTACTTATATCAAAGCTCTGCAAAAAATCTCGCAAGCGTCGCTGAGTTTCCTTCAGCTAGACTGCTGATAATTATTAACACAGGCTTAATGTTAATAATGAGTTGAAAGCTTTATAAATGGATATATTTGCTCGATTTGGCTTAGTTCATTGCCAACTGATTTTCAACGGGCTTTTATCTTCTCACCTATTTATGGAACGCCAATTGCGTTTATTTTGGTTTTGATTTGGAGGGCTACTTACTAATTCTGCTCGCGTGGCTATCAAAGCAACTCTGTTGAATAACTGGAGCTAAAAATTGGTAGACAATAATCTCCTAGCCAGATACTATTTTGATATAAATCACTAGATTATGCCGCAACGTACTCAAACTAATAATGCATGAATGGGCGAAATTTCGAGGCAGTTTAATGGTCGACAAAGTGCAGTGTAGAATAAACTCTTCTACATACAATCATTCAGCGAGCTGGGACTCCGTCTATATTAAAATTGACGCTAGTTTAGTAGTTATGTGATTTTAATACTTGAATATTTGCCTTTATTTACATATTCATCCTATTCTTAAATAGTTGCGCAAATTTGCGAATCTTTCTGCACAACACCATCCACATGAAAGTACAATATCGGCTAAGACGAACGTGTCTGTCGTGCGTCCAGATCCAACTGTTGTGTTATCTTTGATGCGTCAAACTGGAGCAAACAATGCTGTTGAACTGCAGTTACGTCTTATTCTTGTTTTAAACAGAGCAGCGGGGTTCTACCTACAATTAGTAAATGGATTGCTATCATATAATCATATTTTTCTTTCCAATGAAATAGCCATGGAAGCAGAAGAGAAGGCTAAATTTTCGAATGAGCGTAAAGGGTTAAGAACTGAAAAAATGCAAGAAAACGTACAGAAACAAAGTCCTAATAAAGCATCTTCTCTTTGTGCAGCATGGCTTAAAGAGGTATGTTTTATGCTATTGGAATTCTTTAAACTTCGAAAGTGTATTGCTTTAAATGAGTTAAGCTAGAATAATACATTTGTGCATTGCTCGTACATTTTTATCCGAATCATTAGTTTTTAATTTTTTTCACTATATCGTATCCATAGAACTTTCTTATCTGCCAACTGGCAAGTAGAGACAAGTTCTAACAGTAACAATATTATGAATCTGCTACTTGTTATAGTCATACAAAATATTGAGTTTCGTTTTACTGTACAGCTCATACGTAGTGTTAAACGAGGAGAGATGGAAAGAAAGCAAATATGTCGTACACAAAAAACATACATCATCTGCTGTTAAATTGTTTAGCCACTTGTTCAAGAATAAATACCCTATTCAGATAGCCCTCGTTAGCCTTGGCTGCAGGCAATCTGCTTCAACAAGCATAGATGGGGATTTAGATCGATCGCAAGGCGTGTTGAATAAACAAAGGGACCGTTCGTTCTTGGCAACTAGACCACTACTAATTATTCGGATCTGAGTATACACTTCGAAGAGGCTGTTACAAATCGATACTGCTTCAACTCATTCGCGGCATCAAGGCTGTAATGACCCTAATTTACTGCGTGGCTGATAAGAAACTCTTTATGAGCCATTGTGTTCTCTTATTTTGGCAGCAGATGTCACATATTGAGCTTTGGTGTTCGTAGGTTTAGCCTGTTCTTTCACAGGTTTTATCTTTGAAGGAATGTTTATGCAAATTTTCCATAGCATTCCAAAAGCTATTTGGTACGCTATAGTTTCAGATCGCTTAGCAGAAGTATGCTATTCTGAGGGATGTCTGTACAAACATTACGACCTGCATAAGCTTCCTCATCATAGCGTTACAAATGTCTCGTGTGTATCGTCGGTGGTTCAAGTTAGCTCAACAAAAGTTTAAACGTTACTGAGGGCTTGGAGCATATATGAAACTGCTGGAATGGGATACGGGCCCCTGTACGGAAGGGTATTTTAATCGAATACCAGAGGTGAAAATACTATGATCAGATCCACTAGTTAAATCGATAGAGCATATGTAGTACGCTTACCTGTCCTGGACAACGGAAAATCTAGTCTGCTTGCCAAAATATTTTTGACATGAGTACGTTGGCATACCACCTTCCTGCCTGCATGTGGCTAGATGCCACTTGTATAAGAAAATTAAGTTCACCACGATCAGACTTAAGAAAATATTTGAGATTCTATTGTCACTAGAATTTTTGCAGGGGTCTGTCTTCGTACGGATTCATTTTAATCACATTCCTGGCCAAGCTCTCCCTTAAAATCACAAACAATCACTATGATGCTCGAACGCTACTTAATACTATAGGCAAAATCTGATTTATTTTTATGAAAATACTTATTTTCATTTGCGGAATGGTTACGAGTTGGCACGTACGTATTCACGACGACCCGAACCAGGTGGGTAGCAAAATGATGCTTGCCTGGCTCTTTCCTACGTAGGAGTTTGATTTAGAGCGTCCTCCGTTTGTTAGTCTCGAATAAAACACACTGGATTGCTCGTAATAATTTTAGTGTCCTGAATGCATGAGAATACTGAGCTTTAACAGTTCGTTTGTTGTGAAATATTGATTCTCCTGAAGCAGTGACCATTACTTTTCAAGAAATCTATATAATGTACACTGACTTGAACTACACACATTGATCAGCAAAAACAAATTGGGTGTAGTGTGCGGCGTGTTGGCTCAGTGGTTGGATCAACACTATCCCAAAGCAAAGTTTCTGGGTACGAACCCTGTCCGCGGCAAGTTCTGAACAGTACGTGATGTTTCTAAGTAGAACGAATCCGGTCTACTGGATGAGTTTCCTTTTCACCACTATAAAATGCTTAGTTTATATTGACAAATGTATGTACATAAAAATGTCATGTGTTTATATCAAGATTTTATATTTTATTATGGTAATTATTATCATCGTCAGCGCAACCAATGTTCGTTTAATTATATAAATGACCAAAAAAGGCTGCTAAAAGTTCTCAATGCGTATTACGGCTTGTATCTTGCTTCAGCAAAAATGAAGTGGCATTTGAAGGTCATGTATAATTTCTGTTGATGACTTTAAACTTTCATTAAGTGCAGTAAGTTTTTTCCGGCGAGTGCTTGAGATTATTTGGCTTGATAAACACGAAATGTTTTTCGGTTTGCGATCTATATCTCAGGTTAATTTGAACATCATCATAGGTGTAGAGAAAACAGCTTTAATAACTGATACAATTAAAAAACGATTGCCTGGGTGGTGTTACCAATTATTTACAACAAGTTAGCGAGCTTTAAGTAAGCACAAATTCCATTGTATTTAACAGGGTGTCGAACAACATAGCAAAACTACCATCAGTCACACGTACTGATGTTTCACTGCTCCGTAGCCGTGGGATAAATATTTAGAAGAATAAAACATTAAACAGAAAATAGTTGTTGTGTGATTATTGAAGGGTAGGTTCTAGATTGGATTGAGTTACTTACCTAGATAGCACACATTCATTATCATTGCACAGAGCCATAAAAAAGCCAATATGTGATCGATGGGCACTAGTCAGCTTGGTAATGGTATCATGCCTCTTAGCAAGTGAATTTTTCGGCTTGACGGCCGGCTGCTTATAACTAGCTCGGTTATAGTTGCAAAAATATTTGTCGGGGCTAATTTTATACAAATATTATCCCGTCTCGCGTGAAATCTCGGGTTTGTCTTAAATAATCAGTAAAAATTAGTGTTAAATGAATAGTGACTGAATACGAGCAATCATACCAGAAATGTAGGGTGAGTTTCAGTTTCTGAATGAAACGTGGGCCACGAGTGCCTGTGCAGATAGTATTCGTTCGCTTATTATGGTTATATGACATTGCAACATTAGTCACTTGGATTTTGTATGGCTGTACGTGTGCATATATAACAGAAGGTATCATCATGTCCAGCCATATAAAAGCCAAGATTGACTAATGTTTCACTGTCATATAACAATAAGAAGTAGCATTGTAATTTGTTTTGTTCATTGTTAAATGTGGACTTGAAAGGAACACTAGATTGCCCATTCCTAGTGAGGATAGCTTGTGTTTAGAGTTTTCCATCTAGATAGTACATATACCCATGAATGATGCAAAACAATTATTTTGTACTTCATTGGTTGTAGTGTAGGATAAATCGTATCGTCTTGTATACTGTTTCGCAAAGTGGAAACGCTAAAAATGGCTATTGCAGACACTCCCATACTTTATTCTTCCATTTTTAGTTTCCATGTTGATAGTATGAATAGGAAGGTCGCTGATGAATTCACTAAGACTGGCATTAAGGTGTCGTTCAGATAAATCTTTGTCTCATAATCAAAAGTTGATCTAAAAAGCGTTTTGGGGATGTATGTGCTTTTCTCGGTCGCAACTTTTTGTTTTCTAAGACTTAACCTTTCTGTCATCGAAATAGCGCCTTCAGTATATTCGGGGTCTATACTCCGTGCATCACCAGCGAACTCTACTACGGAGAGTGTAGGCGACCTCAGCGAATGCTTCATCGACAGGATTATAAAATAAAGTAAAAAGTGACTTGTTGTCGCCTACGAGTCATTATAATAGGCTTTAGGCAATCTAAATATTGTGGTCTTTGCGCCATCATTAAGTATAACTCGCCATAACATCTACCGCGACGAAAACAAGAAAAAGATTGATGTATCGAAGAAGGACATCTGATACCGGTTGCTCAATAAAAATGTAACGAATTCCGTAAATTTGGTCCATGCATTCCATTTCCGATCGAATCCCTTTCGAGTGATTTATTTCACTTTTCTCTCTCTTAATGGATTATGGGACTATAGCATTGATTATCTTCGCTACATTATTTTAAACCAACTTTAAGACGGAAATAAACACCGATCCTATTTAATTTTATAAAACGTTTACAAACTTCAATTATAAATTTGCTATTGTAACCTAAGAATTGTTAAATTCCTATAACTTTTTGGATTGTTAATATCACTTTTTGTCGATGAGCATCACTATAGCACACATCACTCATTTATTACAAGTTAATTGCAATTGGTGGCACCTAGAACTATGATACTTTGTTCAATTAAACTCGGCAATTTATGAAGAGATGCGAACTATGTATATTTCCGGTGTACTGGCCAAAATAATTGAGCTGCTCAAAGCCTTCTGTAATGATTCATCAGAATGTATTCGCAATTCATTCCACTCGGCTTTATTATTTTGACGATGAAATCTGCTGGAAATAACCGTAGCCATCATCGAAGTGTAGAACAATGGCAGTGATGAGCTTATTACTACTGCACACGCAAACGTTGCTGTTATGATAGAAGGTTAGATAGCCAAGATCCAGAAGGCCATATATTGCTCATCAACTATCCATCTCACATTAAGAAAAAAACTTTGAAAAATGGTCATATGACCTATTTTGATCCAAAACATAAGGTCGTACTATTCAAAGCTATGCTGTCCGCATTTTTTATTTTTGTTTTACTAGAATTCTTGGTTCCACAAACCTGACTGGCTTGTGACGAGATCTCAAGCAGTATTTACCTTTGACAATTTATACAAACTCTTCTGAAATTATTTGTCTGTTTCACTAATCATTAACTAACCATGAACGACGTATGGTTATATGACAGTAAAACATTAGTCAGTTTTGGCTTTTGTATGGCTCTGTATGCCGAATCACTAACTCCAATGTCTTCAAATTAAACATACTATTGGTATTCGTGTATACTGCGGAGAATTGGAGATAGACCACTGTATCTGCTAACACCTATACAGCATTGTAAATCTATGTTGGCTTGTTTTAGGTCATTGCCAGTTGAATGTTAGAAGGCAGTACTCCAAAACAAAGTTCACTAGCCAACCTTTTCCAGTCGCTCTAAGATGTTCCATCAACATTGAATTTTTTTACGTATCTTTGACGTTTACATTTTTTCTATTCAGACGACCGCGGCCTTTCCGGTGGATGCGTAGACCAACGATCTCTTTTCTTACAATATCGTTAGTAATATCGGTCACCTGATCGCTCCACATGGTATTACAAGACATGAATCGACGAAAATATGTGGTAGTCTAGTAGGAAGCATAATTCAGTGGTGTGGACTAGTTAATTCTTGGTTATTAGCATAGGCTCCTCGAAAACTCTCCATTCGGGTGATCCCGATATCCGATTATGTATGTAGCGATGTTTATATCCTAATATCGGGTTGAACGGCGCCCTGCTGCTTTATTCAGCGAAGTATTCTAACTACGATGCTGTGTGACACCAGGCTAATCAGCTTTTGTCGAGAATTCATGACATTAGAGTCATGTTGCACTTGATTGTGGCAAATTGTGTAAATATTTTTAATTGCTATCTTGTTTGCCACCTCCTTAGGAACAGCTGTCCAAGTCACCTATGCAGTCCATCCTCATTTATGCTTAGTAGACTTAGTGGAGTTTGTGCTAAAGCTTCCAGATCCTAGGTTGATTTTTAAATTAATTTATGTGTTAAGCTATTTGTTGGAGGTCAAGAGGCTTTAATCAGGAGAAAAATTTACGATCTTGCCTGTCACATTCGGCCGCTTTTGATGGATATTCGCCATTAAATCTTGTTATGAAACGTTGATTGCGTCGAATGGGGCTCCGATTAATACGACCAGTTATACTTCTTGGTCGTTTAACTATCGTGGCAACTGGAGGATAGCTGGTACCAAAGAAAATGTTGACCAGAAATCTCCATTCCTTATATTGCTAGTCACAAATTTGTTCACTTGATCAGGTCATATAATATTCTCATTATCAGAGATGCTTAAATATGCGAGTCTAGCGGCGGAGTTTACTAAAAAGAACCTGATTAGTTCTGTACCATTTGCATAGACTCTACTTAGTCTCCGTTTCTGAATATAGGTATGCTAATAATCTGGAGCAGCATGAACCAGAGAAATGTGAGCTTTTACAGTTAAACAGCCATTGATAACAAAGTTGTCAATCATTTTTGTCTAAGCAACGTCTCGAGTTTGTTTTAACTGCTCAGTAACACTTAGTTCTAAATAGGAACTGACTGAATGAGAGAATTCCTGCTAGGCGGGAAGGGCAAATTTCGGCTCGTTGAGGAAACTGGCCACTAGTCAACCTTGTTTGGTAGACTATATCAGAGAAAGTAAACTTTGAATACAAACCATCTCCACTTAGACTGAGCGCTCTAGTGTTCTTGTACTTTCCACATATAACTGTGAACAATACAAACTTTGATGAATATATATATATCAGTGGCCGTGGCGCAGGATAAAAGTGTCGCCTTTTCTGCTGAGTTGTTCAGAATGCATAAAGAATATCAGGCTTCTGCAGAAACAGTCATTTCACATTCTGCCTCCCTTCTGTTTTCTCCTCTAAATTTAATAATACTCATTCCTCTTCTATAAATATGATGGATGTTGATCATATCACTGGGCTCGCTGGATTGACACATATACTTCAAATAAACTACCGTTCATTAAAACCAAATTAATTGCCTATTTTAGCTTGTCAAACGAATTGCACAACAAGAAGTTCTCGTACGTACGTAAATTAGAAATCTATGTATGTTGCGTATTTGAAACCTTGATGTAGGATCCTAGAAGTATAACAATGAATGCGCCATTATATATATATGATATATATATATATATATATATATATATATATATATATATATATATATATATATATATATATATATATATATGGTAACATGAACCTTGCCGGGCCATAAAGGGACAGCCATTGTCCCGTTTCATGTGAAGCCTCGAGTTTGGTCTAACTGCACTAACTTTTGTTAAATGTGTAGTGACGAAATGAGAGCAAGCGTTCCAGACGTGGGGGACAAGTTTCTGCTACTGAAGGAAACTCGGGCCATTGGCATCTGGGCAGATAGTGCTCATCAGCTTTGGTTGGCAGACTATCTAGGAGAAGGAAAACTCAGAATAAAAACCATCACTAGGAATGGGCGACCTAGTGTTCTTTTACAGTCCACATATAACCACGACAAGTTATATGGCAGTGAAACATTAGTCACCTGACTTTTGTGTGGCTGGAAATGATGATGATATATATATATATATATATATATATATATATATATATATATATATATATATATATATATATATATATAGGTAAATCAAGGCGCTTTCGTTGTATCTGCATATGCTCCCATCGATTGCAGCAAAGATGTTTATAACTCCGACATAGGCTCTTTATTATGTAGAACTTCATACATAGTCTTGGTTAAAGTTAGACGCTTAAACATCGCAGAATATCATTGAGTTGCAAATAAACTTCTAGATCAATGCTCATGGCTAATAATTAACGCCTGTTGGATAGCAGCGTGGCGCATAGATTATGCCCAAATAGCACAAACTTCAGACGTAGTACAAGGCGTTAAGCCACGTGGCATCCTCCTGCCCCAGGGCAAACGTTATCTCAAATAAATGTTGCAATTAATTATAGATGTAATCATATCCCTTAAACTTAGCAAAGCTACTGGCTCCAATGGTTTGCTACCGAGCCTATTTAAAAATGGTAGCGACAATTTATGGTGCATCATTCCTATTTTCAAAAAAGGCAATCTTAAGTCGAGGGATGACCATCACTGTATAAGCGCGACTTCAGTCCTATCTGGGTTATTTGCTTCGATTATCTTATGCCGTCTAAACAATTCATTAAAATTACATACTCGAGAAGTACATGCCTATATAGATAATAATTTTACCTTTCACAACGAGATGTTTATTGCCGTCATCTTTGTAGACTCGTAGGTGCATTTGACTCAGTCGATCGAAATGTATTATTCGATATTATGTCAACAAATTTGTAAGGTCTCCAACGAATTTACTACTAGCATGTGTTTTCGTCAAGGCTATCAACTCTCCTTATTTTAATTTTATTTTTTCGTAGATAATGTTCAGAATACAAGCGTCGAAGTTCTCTCCGGCGGTTAATATGTCTATCTTAACCATGCAGATGATATATTATAATTCGACATATGGGATTCTGGTCATGTCACCTTGAATAGATTAACAGTCATTATTCCGTCTTTCGGTATTAAATTCGAACCCTCTAAATGTAAGATACTTTTTCAGGTTCACCAACAACTCACTCAAACTCTGCGACTGCGGAGTGAATATCTGGACATAGTCGTCAGGTTTGCATAACTTAATGTCTCTAACAATAACTCCAACAAGGTGAGTATGAAAACCGCGAAAGCTAGAGTTGCTTTCTCAGAACTTCATGTATGGATAAACGAGAATATTTTACTGTGCCTTAAAGGCCATGTTTAGAATGCGTCTGTAAATTCAGACAAGCAGCTTATGTATGGCTTCAGAATGAAGGGAAAAGTGAGAACACACTAATCAGTGCAAAACAAAATCTGTGCACCTGGTAATGTAAATGATTCAAGATTTACCGATCTACGAATCCTATCATTTGTCCCGCACAGGAATAAGACGGAATAAAAGCAAAAAGTGGCAGCACAGCTTAGGGCAAAACAGAATTAAAGTGCTCGCCATTAGAAAAAAAAGGCTCCACCAACCTCATTGGCTTTGCCACGTTCTTATTATATCCCCAATTCGATTGCTCAGTAGATCATAATTTTTAGTCAGTATAAGTTAACCACAAGAAACAAGGTGGACAGACATCGAAATGGCAGAAATATCTAAGATCAACTATATTACAAAATGGCAATATGGGATTCGCTCTTCTCCCAGGATGAGGTCCACGTTCGCATCATAGTTATTAGTTGGATACCCTGTCCGATATGGCGTCGAATCGAGCTCGGGGACGATCTTTTTACAAATTTCTATTAGAATCATATTGAAACTTTATTTTCTTAGTCGAACAGCTACTATATCTGGTCGTATTTCTAACCGCTTGACAGATGCATGGCTGATTTAGATTTGCATTAAGGCTAACCTGCCCATAATGGTGTTTAGTTTGTCCCTTTTCTGTGTGAAATCTAGATCGATTTACTCATCAGCTAAATCCTCCTCATAATAAATCTTAATATTAATAAATTTTTTCCTCCGTTTTTGAGTCATTGTCACTTTTATAGTTATTTGTTATTGGTTATATTACAGTGAAGCATTAGTTATTAACTGTTTTCATATTGTTCATCTGTTTCTCTTTTCGTCGAATTATATTTTCTCTCTGCTGCAAGCTTTTATTGACATCGAGTCTTTCAGCTTCGTTTAAAGCTTTTTCTACAGCCGACCGTGCAATCAAACCTGGTTTTCAAGACAAAAATTCAAATATTGCACACACTTTTAACGTTGGAGCTCCTGATTTTTGCAATCGTCTCGATTTGGATGTTGTTACGCTGAATCAAACAGGTATGTAAAAATTTTGCATAGTTATTCTATTTACATGTCAGTGATTGTTTATTTCGTTTAGATATTTTGAGATGGGAGGTCGAATTTATTTCGCTATGTGTCTTGAGTAGCTAATGAGATTATGCCGATTGCTACACTTGTCTAACTGGTCTGTTGTTTAGACTTATTTTTCAACTGGTACTTAGCTAAATAATTATCCCGGTAAGACAATCAGTGGATCCTAATTTTTTTGTATTGACAGTTTCATCCTGTAACTTACCGTTGTAGAGAGGAAATAATTCCTCTGCTGAAAGCAAACAATGGCGATTCAGAAGATTTTGCTGAAATATGCACCGACTCTTTGGGAAATATGAAGGAAAAGGACTGATGATGCTATTTCCTTAAAATCGAAGGCCATTTCACACTAGCATACGCACATTGGACTGCTAGTTGTCTTCGTTGGGTTGCCCAGTTAACATCTTGATTTACCAGTACTGCCTCTGTGTTATTTTGGAGCTGATTCTGTGGAAAATCTTGTCTTTGTTTTAGTATATTCTATCTTTGTCGCACTCTCTCTCTCTCTCTCTCGTAAATCTCACTAATAATTTGTCTAAAATATTATTTATGTTATTGATATATTTATTTCACTCTTTATGGTTATATGACAGTAAAACATTAGTCACTTTTGAATTTTGTATAGCTGGGCATGATGATGATGTTTGTTTTAGTATGTGTCCTTATATTTTGTCCGAGTTTTCTCTTCAAAGATCAAAATTAACATGTCTGTGAATTCTATAAGAGATATCCATTTTTAGATTTATTTTTATTATCCAACTATTTATTTGTTTCTATAATTAAACGAATATTGGTTGCCTGGGCGGTGATACCAATTACTATAATCAAGGTTGCGATCTTGGTATAAACGCCAGACCCATTAAGTACTTACATTCTGTCAGTATAAACTAAGAATTGTAGTGTAGAAAAAGCAATTGATCCAGTAGACCAGTTTCGTCATTGGGAATTTATCACGCCTTATCTACAAAATACAATTATTGTATTGTACTGACAAATGTATGTAATTAATGGGTCAGGTGCTTATATCATGATCGCAACCTTAATTATAGTAACTTATCTGTGTCTATTCATTTTCTCGTAAGAAACGCGCTTGTAACGTCTAGTGAAATTTGACAACTTGTTTTAAATTGCATTTATCCTTAGACAATCATGGTTTCTATTTTTTCTGTTAGTATGCTGCATCTATTTAGTTTAAAAAATTACTTTTGTATTTTTTATATCATTTCTCTTCAGTAATTAACAATTTAAGAAACCCGTCAGAAATGGTGCTCGAACATAAACCAATTGAATGTGAAAAGCGCACGAACAAGGCACGTTCAAGTGCCAACACTGCCACTTATACTAATGTTCCACGAATTCTATCTCGAGGCACGACTCTTCCGACTGCAGGAGAATTAACAACGAAGACATCTTCGGCTACACGATCTGTTACCGAATCTTCGGATGCGCATTCGCGTTTGGAATGTGGGCAGTTGCTGCATAGTTCAGTAAGAGATATGGACATTTCGTTGCCTACAGCTTGTGCGAAACGCGAGAATAAGGACATTAGTGGAGAAAATTGCAATGTTAAGTAAGTGAAAAATCGTCATATAAACCAATTATTTTAATCTATTTTACTTCATTGCTTTGAATTTAAATCCTGTTTTTCCGTATCTATATGGAAACCTTCGCTTAAAAAAAATGATATTTTAGTCATTGGGCTGTTTGTCTTTTAAAAATTGTGCACTACTTCCATTATAGTACTTGCTTTATTGACGCCGAATTAAAGGAATATTTCGATTTAATATGCCTCCATCTAAGATATTCACAACGGCTATTTAAGGAATACGGAGTGCGTCTCTTACCAGGTACGTTGTAGTAGACATGTTGAAGATTGTGTTTTGTGAGAATTTTGTGTTAGTGATGCCTTAACTACCTTTTGGTCTTGTTTCAAAGTCGCACCTCATTCCTTTACACTGTCTTGTATGTTCTGCAGACTGCTTAATTTCCCCGAGGTATTCTACTAAAGCTTGGCTCATTTTTGGTTATACTAACCTGTTAGTATGAGATTTAAATTAAGTTTTTCTTCGTAAAGTTGCTTCGCCTGTTAGGATTGACGACCAACATCTGTCCGAAACAGCTGACGCTGAAGTGCCAGCGCTCACTTTCGAAGTGAGAATGAATTGGCGTTATTTAGAACCTTGGTTACGATCGTTAGAAACTGTTTAATCTTTTTACGTCCATCTCTTAAATTACCTTGAGTCTGTGGACCCCATTGCAGAAGTCCATTTATTCTATATCTGGGGTCTATATCAGATGCGTACATTAATATGGTCACGTCCTGTTTACAATATTCGATCATTGGATCCACAGATTTTTTTAAAGAGTTAGATCATTATTTGACGCTTCACGAGCACAAATTATTTTTATAGTTCAGTTTACGTTCGGTTTCATTACAAGTAACTCTTTCGATCTAAAACAACGCTACTCGACTGGTTTGTTACTGAACGCAATGAGACTGACATCATTTACACAAAATAACAGTAGGTTTTTGGCGTGACTTTACAATTCATGTCGACGTTTAAATATGGACAAACGCATAGGTCCGGCTTTGCGAGTAAATGACCAGGTTATTATGTGCGATGGTCAGGCGAACTTTGTTATTTAATCCAAAAATATTAATGTGGGATACAGCAGTCCAATAGGAATTTATCATAGGTAATCAATGATGCTTTTTGCTATGAATTTACTTGTTCAAGGACTATGTAAACCAACGTAGATATTCGCTAAATATACAATCTGATGGCTTAGTAAAGTTCTGAAATCCAACTTCCACCTTTATTATGCAAAATTGCAGAGATAATGGGTAAATTATCTCTCAGACAGGTGGTGTAACTTTAACTCTAGTAAAGAATGTAGACTGTAATTGCTGAAGTACAACACGGGAATCCATCTGCTTCTCAATTTAAATCATCACGTTGATTCAGTCAATTCTGCCCACGTTCGTTATCATTTTACTTGCGACCTACTTCGCATCGAGGTCCACTTATCTGCATTTATTTATAGTGATACTGCACACAGAGGAAGCAGATTTCGATAGACTCTGAGGTGATTGTTTGTCAATTTACCGCACGAGCTACTTTAAACATGTTTTGTGATATCATTTATCTTCGTTTTGTAAGAAAAACAACTTTCGTATTATGTAATTGATAAGATTCCTGATTTTTTTCTATGCAAGTGCTATAACCGATGTGTTTTACTCTTCCTCTTTGTCTGCTAAAGCCACGATAATTATCACGGTGCAACGACTCAGTCAAATTTTCGGCCAAGCAACAGATTGTCGAATGATCATACTGCAATTGTACATCTTCTGCAACACTCTCTTGTGCACTTAGGCGATATTGCTCGGTACGTTCTCTCGAAACACATGGCAAAATTTAAAAACAAACTTAATAGCTACTAAGCAGCAGTTTGTGTTGTGATTGGTAGTGAAATTATTTCTCATGCTGTGTACTTGTTGCCTTATACCGATGACTTCATTTGCTGCTAATACTTTTCCTGAATTTATTCAATTTAGAATTAATAAATTTATTCAAATTGTCTGTTTTCTCCGTTTACAAAATGTCCCTCTAAATAACAGATCTTCAGATGGTTCTAATCCTTTTTTTCCGTTTCCATGGTAATTATTGGTAATTTCTGTCCATTAAATTTTTTGTGCAGTGGTACACGTAACGTTGTAAACTATTAGGTATTGTGGGTGATTTGGACATTTAGTTGGAACTTAGCCTCTTGATTCTCAGTGTGGAATTCGACGTCAATTTTTACTAAAGAATTTGGTTTACGAATTGGATTTAATCATTACGAAACAACTGAAGCTGGTAGCCCCGATTATTTGCCTTCAGAATTGTTTAATGATGGCGGCGATATAATTTCAGGAGCGTTGACCAAACTTTTTCATACTATATTGTATGAGGAAACCGTACCACTTGAGTAGAATGAGTCGACCATCATTCCCATCTTTAAAAAGGGCAATCGTAATTCGTGCGATAACCATCTTGGTATAAGCTCGACTCCGGTCGTGTCTAGGTTATTTGCTTCGATTAACCTACGTCGTCTAAGCGTTTCACGCGAATCACATACAAGAGAAGAACAGGCCGGATTCCGCGCAGGACGAGGTTGTATGGATAATATTTTAACGTTAAGGCAAGTTCCTGAACAGTGGCATTTATATCACCGTTCCACAATAGCCGTCTTTCGAGACTTCAAGGGTGCATTTGATTCGGTGGATCGCAATTTTGTTTCCATATTTTGTATGGCTGAACATGATTATGGTGGTTAATTGGTTCCATGTCATTTTAGCAGGTTGACCTCTATAAACGGTGCTGGCTATTTATTTATTTGATTTAAAACTATGATGAATACATACTGCATCATTCGTCGTAAAGGATAACGATGGTCGCCTTATCTGCTTAGTCGTGCACGGGGATAAGCGAAATCAGACTATTCCAAACAACTTCAACTCCGTTACTGTATCTTTTCCTTCATTTTTCTCTCTTCAATCGAGCATTAGTATTCTTTAAGATTCTATGTATGTGATAGATAGTGATCAAATTACTGAGCCTAATTTCCGATTGTCAAATAGCGAAAAAATGGAAGCAAACTACCTTTCATTAAACCTAGGTTATGATTTATTGTCAGATCATGTTTGTTGGATAATTTAAAAATTGATGGTTTGCATATTAGCAACTAGAATGCTATATCCTACAAATAATACAGGACGGATTGTACTGTCCTACGTAGTCAAATAATGGGGACTGTGCGGAACGCCATATAAACGTCAATGTAAAGCAATATCATAAACCCTAATCTAAGTTGCCTTTTCGTTGCATCTGCATAGACTCCATCGAATGCAACACACTCGATTTCAAGAACGGAATCCACTCCAACCTAAGGACTCTACTAAGTTAAGCGCTAAGTTCAAATATCGTATTGATAATACACGGTGTGAATTGTCATGTTAGGCGACTAATTGATGAAGAATTTCATTATTGGGATAGATATCTTTTAAGTTCAGTGCAGAAGGACAATGGTTCGCGACTGTTGGATGGATAGTACGTGATGAGTTTCGAATAAGAACGAAACCGGTCAACTGGATGAATTGCTTTTTCTGCAGTATACAATTCTTATTTTATTCTGACAAATGTATGTACTTAATGGGTTAGGTTTATATCAAGTTAGCAACCTTGATTATATTAAATTGTATCACTACCCGTGCAACCAATGTTCGTTTAATTATATAAATGTTGGATGGATGCACAGAGCAAAGATTGTACTCGAGTAGAACAAACTTAAGAAATATTGTAAAGCGTTGCGTCTCATGACACCCTTCAACCACAGTTACCTAGTCTTGTTGCAGATACTATAATGATCTTATATCGTATGTCATTTGTCGTCTCGATTGTTTGGACAAAAACATAAAATAAATCAATTTTCGATCTTCGCAAATAGTCTCGTATCAACAATTCGGAATTACAAATACAGAACGAATTCTCTTAAACATCGCAAATTTGCTGGTCCAGATTATCTGCTTTTGATCTTACTAATTGATGGGGGCGACATTTTTTTGGCGTTGAATATTTTTTTCAATTTATAATAAAAGAGGAGACTAAGCCGGTTTGTTTCAAACTATCTTAATTCCAATATTTAAAAGGGCAGTCGGAATTTATTCAATAACAATTGTGATATAAGCTTGACTCCTGTAATCTAAATGTTATTATTTTCGATTGGTTTACGCCGTCTCAACGTACCTTCTGAGTCACAAAAACGAAAAACGTCGGATTGTGGCCAAATTAAGTTTGTATAGATCATGTTTTGACCTTAATGCCAATTTTTTTGACAGCCACTCGTGTATCGCTATCTTATTATGACCGTCTCTCCAAGTTTCAAGGGTGCATTCGACTCAGTGGACCGCAATGCTCAATTCGATATTCTGTTGCCAAGTATACTCATTAATTTTGTAAAGGGTGTTTACTTTTCCCGTTTCTATTTAGTTTGTTATATATATCATGAACTATATTCTTCCATACGTTCAGAATGCAGACGTCAATGATTTCCATGGGGGTAGATTAGTCAATTTTGAATATATGGGCGATACTGTAGTGTTATTTGCTGACCGAGCTTTTGCCTAAGCCATCTTGGATAGTTAGCCGACGTTTCGCCTTTTAATATGAAATTCGCACATTCTAATTGTGAGATACTTATGCATTATTCATTGTTCACTTCAACTCTGCGGCTTTAAGGTGGGGATTTTTACATAGTTGACAATTTAAATATCTTGTTAACTAGGGTTATACAAGTAACGGAGTGAACATAAAAATCGCTAAATCTTGGAAAGATTTCTTTTAGTTTCTAAATTTACGAAGAAATGCGAGTATCTCACCCTGCCGTGCTGTTTGTGTGTACGTTACTTCTGTACAAGCATCTTTATTATGTGCCAGTGAAACTTGTTTTTTAAGAATCGATAACTAGACGATTACTTGCATTAGATCTCTATCGTTCAAGAGGCATAACCCATATAGGTTAACGCCAATTTATACACGATACTAACATCCATAGAAATGTTTGGGAGCGACCATGAATTGCTCCTCGTTAACCAAACAAATAAGGATCCATTCAACTGCGCTGTCTCTGTTACGCTTAACGTATTTGAATTCGATTGCCCAGTAGTGTTATTTTCTCAACCAGCGTCAGATTGGCGCAAGAAACAAGATTGACAGATTTTAATACGTAGGAAACAGTTAAAGTCAGCTGTAATCACAGAAGATATTATAGGATCCGATCGTCTAATACGTTGAAGTTTACGTTCGCATCGTAATTCTCGTTTGCGTAATAGTCATTCGAGTCAAGCTCAGTGGTGTTCTTATTGCTAATTTCTAGTAGAATAATTTTCGCAACTTTCTTAGTTAAACAGAGTTAGCTGCAAGATTTGGTCGTGTTTATGATGCGATAGTGTGAAAATCGCACGAAGGCAGTATTCCAGATTTCTCTTGGCTTTAAAGCTGATTTTCACAAAATGGTGTGTGCCACGGAATAAGTTGTCTCATTTATGTGTTCTCCATGGATCAATCTCCGTAAAAAAGAATTTTGTTTTAACTTGTTTTAGTCTTCCTTTTAAAAA
This sequence comes from Eudiplozoon nipponicum, assembly GCA_029291075.1. NCBI lineage: Eukaryota > Metazoa > Platyhelminthes > Monogenea > Mazocraeidea > Diplozoidae > Eudiplozoon > Eudiplozoon nipponicum. The sequence goes on along the minus strand of JAQBSW010001199.1, from coordinate 108,454 downwards.
ATATTTATAATTTTAGTTCTTTTTCCTCGTGATTATATGGCAGTGAAGCATTAATTTTATTAATGTTGATGGTGATGACTTCCAAGACGTAATGAGTGCCGTCTTTCTCTGTCAAAAATGCAAATTTTATGTATGAAACTAATCCATAAGCTTGTTTTGTGGAGTCTGGTAATTCTTATATTTATCGGACTAACAACGTATATTTTATTTTGTATACTTTAGTGGTTAAATTAAAGTGCAACTCTACATTGAATCTGTAGTTATCGATAAATTTAACGGTGTGGTTTCTTTATGCGATTATTCAACAAGCAAAATAAATAGGCAAATAATTAAACGGAAGCTGTTTTAATACAGCCAATTTGTCCCATGGCGATAATCAACCAGTCTGTCACTCAGTCAGCTAGACGTCTGAATTATTATACACTGGTTTATCCAGACAGTCACTCGATCTAGCTGAACTACTACACCTTCCCACTCATTTACAGAACAGGCTAATACACAATAGTTTGCAAATAGAACTAAAAAATAGCTCACCTCTGACCATGCTAATTAGCCTTCCTCATCAGCTGTCATTACCTATATCATTGCCAATCGCCATGTATGTAGCATCAATGATCAGGGATGTTGATTTTTTTCTCATCAAATTTAATAGTATCACTACTTGGCCCACGGTTATTATCTTCACTGGTGTGTGTACAATACAAATTCCAACCGCCAGGTTAATGCTGCCTCTTTCCTTCAAGAAGTCATCACATAATTTTGTGGTGGAGCATTATAAACTGCGTCCGACGCGTTCGCCGATGCAGACTAACGGGAATGTGCTGCGTCTCCTTTTATCTGTTATCAGTTCAAGACACAAGTTATTATCTTTCGTTTGAACAATACCTACTACCAGGATTGTGCTGTTCTTCTCAACGAAGATTAATTATCAATTCTTGGTTCGCTGCCGCAGATACTAACAATAACCTCAATCACGGTTGTCCTGAATCTTTTTCAACAAAGTGCACGATATCGAGGCTGTCTTTTCACATCGAAGCTAAGCCACTAAGGGTTTCTCCATCATCCTATAGCCGACCTGGCTAATACGATTACTCAGCACCAATGTAGAAATTGGACCCGGATAAAGCTTTATTAATATGGTTTAGAGACTTCAATACAAAATGGTTTCCAATGAAATAATAAAATAAGCTAAATTTAGAACGGTTTGCTAGTGTAGTACTAAATTTCGAGGCAGGTAATTGTTCGTTTCCTGTCAATTCGTCATCGACGCGCTTAGGCGACCCAAAATTCTGCAATTAACGTTCACATGTCACGAACGAGTGACCGAATTCACCTTGTTTGTATATATCGAACGCACTCCTGTTTATTCACGGCGTAATACCCCTTCATACCTTGGTCTCCTCGGCTTTAACCGATGTCGTTTCGATTTGATTGACCAACATAAGACAGAATGTCCCTGTTTCGCCCCATAGTAGTGGTCAACAACTTTTGAACCACTACAGTTTATTTCAATGTTCTATAGCCGGCCTGGCTATAACGATTCCTAAGTACCAAGGAAGAAAGCGGACCCAGTGTAAACTTTATTAATAGGATTTGGAGACTAATAAAAAAAAGATTTTTCAAAATGTCATAAAATAAGCTCAATTAAGAATGGTTTGCTAGTGTCCTATAAAGGCAAATTTCGAGGCAGGTAATTGTCTGTTTTCTGTCAATTCTTTATCGATGCGCTTAGGCGACACAACTTTGCAATTTAAATGTCAAGAACTAATGACCGAATTCGTCTTGTTCGTATATTTTGAACGCACTTCTGGTTATCCATGGCGTAATGCCCACTCATGCCTGAGCCTCAGCATTAACCTATGTCGTTTCGATTTCATTCACCAATATGAGACAGAGAAGGTCTCTGTTTCGCACCATAGTAGTGGTCAACGACTTTTAAATAATTACAAATTTCTCCATCATTCCTTGATCAACTCATCATAAAATATCCTCTGTATTTATGGCCCTTCTCGTCTGCTCACTGTTTCTCGTACGAATGCGCCTGTCCCAATTCATTTCATTTTTTTTTCATTTCCAGCCACACAAAAGTCAAGTGACTAATGTTTCACTGCCATATAACCATAAGGAGTGAAAAAAAAGTAAATTTAGATTTAGGGAGAGAAGGAAAACCTTGCTACTATGAGTAAATTTATCAGGATAACTCACAGAAATGAGGCAAACTAAACCTCTCCACAACACCAATATGGCCAAGTTAGCATTCGGGCAAGGCGACATCAGCAACACAATTAAGAAGAATAAACGGATGACGGCTTTATAAATATCATTCAGAGGCTAAAATTGCAGAATTGATTACTTATAGAGGGTAATTGTACAATTCTTTAGAAAATAATTCAAAGAACAACAACAAACATTAGATCACTTAGGCCAAATTTTCACGAAATAAACGTATAAATATTTTTTACATCTTCTTCTTTCTGTGCTAATCTAGGTTAAAAAGTAATATTTATATTTCTTATAACAGCCCACACTTACACAATAAACCAACACTATAACGTTCAAATAGTAAAATCTTATTAATACTTGTACCGTTTATAATTATAAAGTATAAATATACACTATCTCACTAGCTGTAAAAAAAGCGTAACGTAAAAGTGTTTATATATATTTCTAATTAGGAAGAAAAAACACATTAATAACAAAGTGGATAAAGGCCATTTATTTGAAAATATAAATTGGCGCAAAATCAAGGGGGAGTAAATAGGATTTGAATAATACGTGCGCAGTGCGAACTACATATGTTGAACCTCCGCGAGTTGCGTTCACGGGTTGCTTTGCAATATCAGTTTCGCAGATTTCCGATTGATCCCTATTTCCAAGTACGCATCCTTTTCGTCTTAGTTTTGGTTGTGTGCAGATTTGTCCATTTCTTCCGAAGGTTTCAACATCGTTCATACTAACCATTGGAAATGAGGTACGGTGAAAATAATTAGTACGCATGTCATTAAGTCAGTCAGGATTCTTTACTACTATACACCACTTTATCCATCTAATTGTACTTCTACAAACACACTGATCATTTATATTTTCACATCATCGTTTTCTTAATATGGCCCATGGCTGCTTAACCAAGACTTGGTAAAATGCTGTTTTCCATAGCTACACCTCTGAAATGGGGGAAGTATTCATATTTGATCATAAACTGCAGACTATTGGCATAAGATCGTTGACGTCAGTTGTGTCCATTGGAACATTTGCCAAAAGTTTTTTAATTATACCACTAAAATTATCTTCGTTTTTTACAGCTTATGTTTGGTAGACAATAATGGGATATCAAGTGAGTCAAATATTTGGTGAATTGTCGTGTTTTAGCCATAAATATTCCTTTACGGTGTGATTCCATTGCATTTATTAGAGATTACAATATTTACAGCAACAATCATACTGATTTCAAAATTTTATGAATGGTCTTTTTTGTATTGTTTGAAATTTAATAGAAAATACTCTGGACATTTCTCAAGTGTGACAAGTCGTATGGTTTTTTAATTGCACTTTACCTAGTATATCTCTTCAATATTAATTGGTTGATTTCTCTTTGTATTGTTCTACTGTATTGATTATCAATGTGTCAGTCGTAATACATTGAATGCTTTTCGGCGGACGTTAATATCTGTGCAATCAACCTATTTAAATAATTCTATAAGACCGAGTCACATCATCATTCAAAATGGAATTGCAATTGGAATTTTTTTTAAATTATGCTCGTAATACTATTATAAAGCTATCTAGAGAAAATTTAAATTAATGTCATTTAGGCCTAATATTTATTTCATTAATTGTTGCTACAATAATCAATAGTTTATAATAAAAGACAAATGCTAATTTATAAATTATCGCTGGTTCTACTTGGCATAACAATACAGATTTAAATGGAGATAACAGGACAAAAGTTAGCCTGTCTTTGCCTAACTTCTTGAATGCGTAATTTTATTAATTTATTATTTTTAGCTACCAACAACTCATGCACCTGGCTGCTAACTATTATGTTTGGGCGTGGATTGTTGATCCAAGCAGTGGCCATGCATTTAATCAGCTTGCCATATTGGAGGTTGCTCGGGTAAGTCGAATGTGATCAGCCAATCACGATATTTCATTTTTCATTGACGAAAACAAAATACACACGTCATACATTCTAATGTGTATTTCTTGTATGATTTTGCAATATTTTCAATCTTGGTGTACATATCCATGCATACGCACATAATAGGTATAAACAAGCAGTGGTTATGTTGCCATACATGGCGCTATTTTTGAGAATCGAATCATACTATTCAATAATCAAAGGCCGTTTGTATAATGTGGATCTCGAAACATCGTGTATAGAACCGTATATTCATTACAAAGCAAATGCACGAAAAGTTCAATTTTAGCCAGAACGCAACTCGACTGCAATATCTGTGTTTTATGAAGTTAATTTTAAAAATCCATGAAGATTAAAATAGATCGCAAGCAGTTTTGCATTTATGTTTTTTAAGAAATCAGCTGTGGATTAGGCAAATTTATATGTCACAGGTTTTTAATTTTAGAATATATCTCTCATTACTAAAGTAAAGTCACACCGTGAAGAGCAAAAGCAGATTTTTTCGACATATGAAATCTATTTGCAAGCAAAAACTGTCAAGCTTTTAAGTTCATCGATAGTAACCACACATAGTTCCTCCTCCTCATCATCATCATCATCATGTCCAGCCATACAAAAGTCAAAATTGACATGTTTCACTGACATATAACCATAAGGAGTGAAAAATATATATAAATAACAACAGATATATTTTAGACAAATTATTAGTTCCTCATACATTGAAGTCATTTAAAATCTATCTTCAATGAATGTACGGTGCAATTTCAATGGTAAATATATTACATTAGTCGTTCGAACGGGGATGGTAAATACGTTACAAAGTCAACTAGCTGATTGTGCTTGTTCCACCTGGAAACGCCAAAACTTCAACCACGTATTCAATATTATTGTCATATATATCTGAAGTATGTTAATGGCACTTATAATTATAAATAAAGTTCCAGAAATAAACGACATGCTTAAAGATCTCAATAACGTAGACCACTATTTTCAATTTACTTGCAAGCGCGAAATTCCTCAATCCAAAGAAGTATTTTTTACGTATAGCAATGAAGCCATGCTCAATCAAAAGCCGATTTATGTCATACTTTTTAAAAGGGGTGTATGATCCACCACATATACTCGAAGAATTAAAAAGCATTGACCTGTGGAAAACTTAATACACAGATAATGTTTTTCGTAAAACAAACGCCTGCTAAACTTCAATGTTAAGGATAAGCATTTTGAAGCCCAAGAAACCCCATGAAATGTGGAGCCGGCTTATCCTCCAAAAGGAGTCAGCCGCAGTAAAGTAAGTAAAGTAATAAGCTTTTTGCAATAAAAAATCCATTATATATACAAATATTATAGCTGCTCATTGAGTTATGTAGGCCGAACCGATCGATTACTAGACAAACGAATTCAAAAAATTTTCAGATAAATTACAGCTGAAATAAAGGAAACCCTTTCCGAAACGGCTGAACAGTTTGCTAATAAAATTCACATTTTTCAAATAAAAAGAAATAGAGTTTCACATAGCTCGATCTGTAAACAAAACTATATATTATTTAAAAATTAACTGGGGGAATTTTCATTTGGTTGTGTTTATGTGTGTGAGAGAGGGAGGGAGATAGCATTACAATTAAACAGTAACTGATTGCGCGGGTGGTTGTAAAAATTCTTTAAATGAAGTTTGCGAGCTTGAAGTAATCACAAATCCCATTGTATTTAACTAGTCGTCGAACACTGGCAAAACTACCACCAGTCGCACGCACAGACGCGTTTCGACCTACCATGATCCTCTTCAGTATACTTGACGGCAAATTGACTGGCGAGGATCTAATCGCATTGTATATATATATATATATATATATATATATATATATATATATATATATATGATGGAAAAATTAAAGATGGGCTCATTTCTAGTATTCTCGCATACATTATACTTGACTGGAAATTTCGGCTGCACAATTTATATGCAGTCATGTATGCGAGACTAGAGGTAAGTGCCACTTCTCTAATTTTGCTTTCCTTTTAAATGAGGATCATGGAAAATCGAAACACGTAAATGCGTGTGACTGGTGGTAGTTTTGCTATGCTGCTCGACGACTGGTTAAATACAATTGGATTGGGTTTACTTCATGCTCGCAATCTTGATTTAAAGAAAAGAGAGGGAGATAGATTGTTCGTTTCCAAATTTATGCTCGTTGTATGTATTTATCCAAACTTACACTCCCTTGCTTTTCAAAATTGAACATTGCAACTTAGTTCAATTCTTACGCAAAGAAAACGGAATTTCTGAATTAGTTTGCTTATTCTTTGCTTCTTAATAAATTTGTGCTTCAGTACGCGATTTATTTATCAGTTCAATTTACAGATGGAGCTTAAATTACCTGCACCTATTGTGTCATCTTCTATGCTCTGATGCTATGACTGTTGCGTAATCTATCTGTTTTACTCTTCACGATTCTGATACACATGGACAAATAACAAGGCATTCATGACTACCGAATACATCATTCGTCATGTGGACATATTCCATGGTTATATGCAATACCATCACTGACCAGCTTGAAGGAAGGATTGCATAAAAACAACTATTACATTTGTTTTTAAAATGCTCATGCATACATTAGTTATGGTCCTTTGATGAAAAGTAAAAGGTCTGAGCATCTCAGTCAGTATTTATCAGCGGAGAACTTTATTTCTGAGATGTCATATGACATTGCATAAATAAATTACGACTAAATTTTGAATGCATTTTGTGACAATGGTTTTCGTAAATATTAGTTTCATGACTGATTGGAATTCGCCCGTGTTTAAATTCCTAACGCAGCGAAATTGGCTACGTATATACAACAAAGGCTTGCCATAATTCCCTATAATTGGAAGTATAGTTACATTTGGTATAGCACCATCATTGGTTATTAAGAAAAAGCTAACGTGACTCACATATGAGATAAGTTCATCTGGCGTTGTGATGCATAGAGTGTCTGACATCATATTCTGTTTGGATCATGTAAATCATGCATGTTTTTTTAATTATTTTAAAGTAAGGTGTACTTGTATGTACATTTGTTCTTAAGATACTCATGCATACATTGGTTATTATCCTGTGATGAAAAGTAAAAGGTCTGAGCATCTCAATCAGTATTTCTCAGCGGAGTACTTGATTTCTGAGGTGTCATATGACATTTGGCATTTCTGAGGATGACGTTGCACGTTCAAAGAAGAGTCTATGGTTAGGATTGCATAAATAAATTACGACTAGATCTTGAATGTAATTTGTGACAATGGTGAGAATGACGTTAAACTTAAAAGAAACAGTCTAAAGTACTGATTGCATAATAAGTACAACTAAAACGTACATGCCATGTGTGACAATAGTGTTTGTAACAATTAGTTTTATGACCGCGAAAAATTCGCCTGGCATTTCTGAAAAAGCTTTGAAAAACGGTGTAAAATAAGGATTGCATAAAAAATAAAATTAAAATTGCATGCAATTTGTGACAATGCTGTTTGTAAAAATTAGTTTTGGGGCCGAATGGAATTCACCCGTGTTTTATTTCCTAACGCAGTTAATATGGCTATGTATATATAATGAAGGCTTGCCATAATTCCCTATAATTGGAAATATTATTACATTTGGTAGAGCACCATCATTGGTTATCAAGAAAAAGCTATCGTGACTCACATCTGAGATAATTTTGTTTGGCGTCCTGCTGAATGGAGCGTCTTATACCATATTCTGTTTTGATCGCGTAATTTATTTAGGTTTTTTATTATTTTAAGATAAGGTTTACATTTGTTTTAAGATGCTCATGCATACATTCGTTATGATCTGGTGATGGTCTGAGCATCTCAGTCAATATTTATCAGCGGAATATTTTATATCGGAGGTATCATAGGACATTGGCATTTCTGAGGATGACGTTAAACTTTGAAAGACAAGTCTATAGTAAGGATTGCATGAAAATACGATTAAATCTTGCATGCAATTTGTAACAATGGTTTTCGTAAATATTGGTTTCTGGACTGAATTGAATTCGCCCGTGTTTAATTTCCTAACGCAGCGAATTTGGTTACGTATATATAATTCAGGCTTTCCATAATTTCCTATAATTGGCAGTATAGTTACATGTGGTATGGCACCATCATTGGTTATTAAGATAAAGCTAACGTGACTCACATATGAGATAAGTTCATCTGGCGTTGTGATGCATAGAGTGTCTGACAACATATTCTGTTTGGATCATGTAAATCAGGCATGTTTTTTTATTTTCAAGTAAGGTATACTTGTATGTACATTTGTTCTTAAGGTGCCCATGCATACATTGGTTATTATCCTGTGATGAAAAGTAAAAGGTCTGAGCACCTTAATCAGTATTTATCAACGGAGTACTTGATTTCTGAGCTGTCATATGACATTTGGCATTTCTGAGGATGACGATGCACGTTCAAAGAAAAGTATAGTTAGGAGTGCATAAATTAATTTATGACTATATCTTGAACGCATTTTGTGACAATGGTTTTGTAAATATTAGTTTCATGACTGTATGAAATTCGTCCGTGTTGAAATTCCTAACGCAGCGAAATTGGCTACGTATATATAATTAAGGCTTGCCATAATTCCATTTAATTGGAAGTATAGTTACATTTGGTATAGCACTATCATTGGTTATTAAGAAAAAGCTAACGTGACTCACATATGAGATAAGTTCATCTGGCGTTGTGATGCATAGTGTCTGACATCAAATTCTGTTTGGATCATGTAAATCATGCATGTATTTTTTAAATTTTAAAGTAAGGTATACTTGTGTGTACATTTCTTCTTAAGATGCTCATGCATACATTGGTTATTATCCTGTGATGAAAAGTAAAAGGTCTGAGCACCTCAGTCAGTACTTATCAACGGAGTACTTGATTTCTGAGGTGTCATATGACATTTGGCATTTCTGAGGATGACATTGCACGTTCAAAGAAACATGTATAGTTAGGATTGCATAAATAAATTACGAATAAATCTTGAATGCAATTTGTAACAATGGTTTTTGTAAATATTAGTTTCATGATGGAATGAAATTCGCCTGTAGTTAAATTCCTAACGCAGCGAATATCGCTACGTCTATATAATTAAAGCTTGGTATAATTCCCTATAATTGGAAGTATAGTTACCTTTGGTATAGCACTATCGTTGGTTATTAAGAAAAAGCTAACGTGACTCACATATAAGATAAGTTTATCTGGCGTTCTGATACATAGAGTGTCTAACAGCATATTTTGTTTGGATAATGTAAATCATGCATGTTTTTTTATTATATAAAGTAGGGTGAACTTGTTTGTACATTTGTTCTTAAGATGCTCATGTATACATTGGTTAGTATCCTGTGATGAAAAGTAAAAGGTCTGGGCATCTCAGTCAGTATTTCTCAGCGGAATACTTGATTTCTGAGGTATCATATGACATTTGGCATTTCCGTGGATGACGTTAATCTTCCAAAAAACAGTCTAATGTACTGATTGCATAATAAGTACAACTAAAACGTACATACCATATGTGACAATGGTGTGTGTAACAATTAGTTTTATGAACGCGAAAAATTCGCCTGGCATTTCTGATGATTACATTAAACTTTTTTAAAAACGGTGTAAAATAATGAGTGCATAAAAAATAAAATTAAAAGTTGCATGCAATTTGTGACAATGGTTTTCATTAATATTAGTTTCTGGACTGAATTGAATTCGCCCGTGTTTAATTTCCTAACACAGCGAATTTGGTTACGTATATATAATTCAGACTTTCCATAATTCCCTTTAATTGGCAGTATAGTTACATTTGGTATGGCACCATCATTGGTAATTAAGAAAAAGCTAACGTGACTCACATATAAGATAAGTTCATCTGGCGTTGTGATGCATAGTGTGTCTGACATCATATTCAAGTAAGGTATACTTGTATGTACATTTCTTCTTAAGGTGCTCATGCATACATTGGTTATTATCCTGTGATGAAAAGTAAAAAATCTGAGCACCTCAGTCAGTACTTATCAACGGAGTACTTGATTTCTGAGGGGTCATATGACATTTGGCATTTCTAAGGATGACGTTGCACGTTCAAGGAAAAGTCTACGGTTAGGATTGAATAAATAAATTACGACTAATTCTTGAATGTAATTTGTGACAATGGTTTTTGTAAATGTTAGTTTCATGACTGAATGGAATTCGCCCGTGTTGAAATTCCTCACGCAGCGAAATTGGCTACGTATATATAATTAAGGCTTGCCATAATTCCCTATAATTGGAAGTATAGTTACATTTGGTATGGCACCATTATTGTTTATTAAGAAAAAGCTAACGTGACGCACATATGAGATAAGTTCGTCTGTCGTTGTGATGCATAGAGTGACTGACATCATATTCTGTTTGGATCATGTAAATCATGCATGTTTTTTTTAATTTTAAAGTAAGGTATACTTGTATGTACATTTGTTCTTAAGGTGCTCATGCATACATTGGTTATTATCCTGTAATGAAAAGTAAAAGGTCTGAGCACTTCAGTCAGTACTTATCAAAGGAGTACTTGATTTCTGAGGTGTCCTCTGACATTTGGATTTCCCTGGCTGACGTTAAACTTCCAAGAAACAGTCTAAAGTACTGATTGCATAATAAGTACAACTAAAGCGTACATGCCATGTGTGGCAATGGTGTTTGTAACAATTAGTTTTTTGACCGCGGAAAATTCGCCTGGCATTTCTGTTAAACGGTCTAAAATAAGGATTGCATAAAAACTAAAATTTAAACTTGCATGGAATTTTTGACAATGGTGTTTGTAAAAATTAGTTTCAGGGCTGAATGGAATTCGCCCGTGTTTTAATTCCCAACGCAGCGAATATGGCTATGTATATATAATGAAGGCTTGCCATAATTCCCTATAATTGGAAATATTATTACATTTGGTGGAGCACCATTATTGGTTATCAAGAAAAAGTTATCGTGACTCACATCTGAGATAATTTTGTTTAAGGTTCATCGAAGGAGACAAATATTACTGTTTTGATCGCGTGTTATATTTTTATTATCTAAGATATAGTTTATATTCGTTTTTAAAATGCTTAGAAAATAAATTTGTTGTGATCCCATATAGAGTACTAATGGTCTGAATAGATTTGCAGTTTGTACACTCTTGTAGTTCTTTATATCTGAGGGTCTATTAAGAGATTGGTGATTTGAGGATGACGTTAAACATTTGTGATTGCATAAAAAGAAGACCAAACCACATGCAATTGGTGACAATGGCTTTCGTAAATATTGTTTTGGCTAGACTGAATGTAATTCCCCCGTATTTAAGTTCCTGAATAAAGAATTTTGATATGTATATCTATTGGTTAAGGCTTACCATAGTATGCTGTAGTTGGAAGTATAATTAAATTTGATAGAGCCCCACCGTTGGTTATCATTGGAAAATAAGATCTGGCAGATTTATTACTTTCGTAAAACGGAATGCGTATTATTTTATATGTGATGTTATTAAGGTGTTTTGAATCTCGTGGTATGGCAAACATCAAATGGCAGGTAGGAAGCACGCTGTATATGTTAGGTAATCTTATATACTCATATATTATAGAGTGAGTTAAAGTGAAGTCGAATCAAGTGTAGGTGAATTTTATATGATGTTAACTTCAATTTAATAGTAGGTTTGTGGTAAATTTATTCGGATTGAAAACGTCCTAATATCCCAATATCTTCGACCAAATATAGTGGGCAAGAGGTGTTGCACTGGCTCCCATTATGACGCCATAATGAAACGAATGTGCATGATTATATATTAATATATGTATATTATAGTATAATGTGGCAATGAAGTAGTAATAAAGCAAAAATTTTTGAACGATACATGCTGAAGGCCACAGGTTATAGTTCAGATGAGACGTTTACCCGGTAATGGGCTGACATGTAACCTAGGCTTCTACACACAAAAACACACAAGAATGACCCAACCAGATTTTTAGTAAAGGATTGATATTGACAGCTATCGTTGCGGTTTCTTACCGTCCTCCACTGTCGACAACTCCTCGTAATCTGTTCAACCAAGAAAGAAATTTACAGATACCAGAAATAGATCGCTACTATGCTCATTTCGATGCCATATTGCGCAGGATTTCCAACCAAAAACTATGCTGCGCACGTGAACAAAGTTCGAGTATACATACGGGCCATGCATACTGCGCAATTTCACCGTAGTTATCAAATTTGGTTCGTCTAGATTACGAGAATCTGGCGCTGTTTAAAAGATCAATGCTGAAGTGGCCAATTATTAGGTGTTATTCAGTTATGAATATTTTGTAACTGAAAGCATAATCAATATTGTTTCACGCCAATAGCGACTCATTGCATACGCCCTGGCTACAATATTTAGTGTGAGGCGAATAACAGGAGTCAAATATATAGTGATAGTGATGCAATACTATTCCACTGATGAGTCGCCAGTTACATGAAAACAGAATGCATGAGTGTTGTTACTTTCCGTCTGGCGTCTTCATCATCCCAATAACCGGCTAATTTGTTACTTTAGGTTCGCAACACCCAACAAGTCATACTCCCGTACATATTAGCTCTTTGCAACAGACAGTATTTAAATGCGAAATTGGCATTGTATAATGTAGAAAGGCAATTCAGCCAGTCCACAATAGGGTCGAAACCTGTCTGCTTGATGAATTGCTTTCTCTGCATTTTTCAATGGCAAGTTTATACTGACATTTTTATAGATAATGAGATTGGTATTTTTACCAAGATCGCAATCATGATTTATCTTGTTAAATTATAAGTTTATCATCGTAGGTTCTGTTGTCGAATTGCGAAAATTTTATCGAATTACTACTATGATAGCTGTTAATGTGGCGGATAACTCCAACAAAGAACCCTAACCTGCCAGAACGTTATTTCTTGCGAAAAATTAATGAAAACACTCAAATTACTTTCAATCACCTAATTCCTTTATGTTATTTATAGTGCGGAAGAAACAAAATTATCGGACCCTGGAGTTATTCGTGCATGATGTTCTCGCTAATTCCGTCGATAGCTTTCGTTTAGACTAGAATTAGAAGGAAACTATTTTTGAAAGGATTAGGCTAAAATGTTCGTTCCAATTCACACAGCGGATTTCCTGTTAATTCACGTGTTCTTATGTTTCGTGTATTCTCCCTGGCTCCTGGTCAGTAAGGGCTTTTGTCTTATTAGCAAGTTCACAGCTTATGTGTAGAATACGGAATACGATGGAATCAATAAACTGGTCACTTGTATACAATAAAATGCCTTGTGAGTAGTTATCACAAATGTTGATTTTTTGTGCTCAGTGCCGTCCTTGTGGATTTGACCGCATTTTTCTTTTGCGGGGCCATAGCACTCGTAGATCGGTAAAATTTTGAATCCTGTACGTTTCTAGGTGCACCGATTATTGGCCTTGATTGAGTGTTTCGCACTTGTCTCTTCATTTTGAAGCCCTCCATCAGCGGCTTGTCTGAAAATGACGGAACAAGATTTTCCCCTCTTTTATTATCATTTTTGGGACCTTATTTCCAGTCCCATCTTCAAGAACTTATGGTAATATGCCTTAAAGCTACAGTGCTAATGGATCAAAGGGATTATAATGACAGGATGTATGTGAAATTAAATAATAAAGAAGTTTATTATAAAATAAATAAGGACCCAACTGATAGATTACAAGGTGAGGCTAAAACTTTAATTAATCAAACGATTAGGTCTGGGGAATTAGTCTCAGTATTTGGAAAAGCATTAATACAAAGAGTTACACTCCCTCCTCGAGTGTATGGTTTAGTAAAGATTCATGAATAAGATAAATCACTTAGGTTAATTATGGATGTTCAGAATTCTCAAACTTATAGAATGTCCAAATTTTTGTGCCATAGAATAATAAAATACACCTATTGGCTAGATTATACATTAAAGAATACTTATCACTTTACTGACATTATTAGTAAATATAAATTATTAGAGTATGATAAACTGACAAGCCTGGATGTAGTATCTATGTATACTAACGTTCCGGCGCAGGTTGCATTGGACTATGTCCAATGTTGCATAACAGAATACCCTGAAATACTAGAATGTAGTAAAATGATATTATGGAGTATTATGGAAATGTTTAACATTTGTGTCCTCTACATTTTTTATATTTATAAATGAATTCTACTTACAAGTTAAAAGTGTTCCTATGGTACAAACATTATCGGTCCCAGTCGCTAAAATTTTCACATGCATTATTTAGAAATAAATCTACCCTCAAACCAAACTTACATTTAGGATTCTTAGATGGTGTCTTATTAATTTGGAATCATGGGGATAATGCGTTGGAGAATTTTCTGTATTTGGCTAATCAACTAGAAGAGGTAAAATTTACAATGGAAAAAGAATTATCATTTCTAGATGTAAAATTAAAACGAATTGTGTATTACTGCAATATTGAAACAAAAAATTTTGTTGATCCTTTTACGCGTTCGGAACAGCAATTAAAAATAGAGACATCATGGATAGGCAAAGGGATTGCTAATAATTATTCGATGAATGTCACTTTAGTGGAGTACACATGTGTATATAGGTTGTTGTGTGCGGGGAGGGGATGAAATGGATAAATCTGTGTTTACATTTGAGAATTAGTGATTATAAATTAAAATAAATATAAATAGATCTATCTTGAATGATGATACTACATTCGAATCTTTGCATCATGTAGGGCTATTCTTTTATATATTAGACTTATAGTTAAGTAATAACCTTAGCGAGAAGTAGGACTTCGTTTTTTCTACTTTTAACAACATGCTGATTAAGCTGCGTCAAACGTGAGTGTTTATACCATTTACTTTTACTTCGTTGTTGTGCGACAACAGTGTGCGCTTACATTGAATGGTCAGGTATTTTGTATTATTTTCTGGCCCTCAACTCATCTGTTCCCTACACATTTACCTTTTAACAATCTATTCAACTAATTGCTCATTAATTATTGAAGGATAAAATACTGCCACGTGCGGTTGCTAAGTTTGTTGAAATAGCAAAGAATTAATATATAGTAAATTGTGTGCAGACCAGGCTGTTTTTTGGTTATTTTTCTCTTATGTTTGCCACTTAGGTTTTCTTGAACAACAAGAAATGCTAGACAATTGTCACTTCCATATTCTGACGCGAGATTTTTTGAAAGTTTATAGCTGTCTTCGTGACTGTGACTAGAAAAATATTAATTTATCACTAACATTTAATGATGACGTATTCAAAGATACCGCAGGATAGTATCTGCTAAAATTAGAGTTTGTGGTTCCCCAATTGCTACATCAGCCATGTTTATTAATTCTTACACTAAATTGAAATTTTTCATATTTCTTGACTAACCAAATAAGTCTCCGTGATGTTTTATTTATGTTAAGAGATTGTAATACGTTTTAGTCCGTAGCCTGTGCTATAATGCAAGTTTCCTTAATTGGGGCATTTGTGAACAAAAAAACCGAGTCAATGTTTAAATCAAGTTTGCGAGCTTGAAATAAACACATCCCATTGTATTTAACCATTCCAACAGTATAGCAAAACGACCGTTAGTTAGTTTTATCTTTCTTTTCATTTTTATTTCTTAAATTTTGTTAGCAAACTTAAATAAATAAAAAACCAGATAATTTTGCAGAATAATTATTTAGCCAAGACATGAAATGTAGATTTGACTATAACAAACACAAGAAAATATTTTTGTTCCGTTCATTGCTGTTCGAACGATTCATCCAGTTCGAGATCCTGTGAAAAAGCTTTGTCAATTTAGCTGACATCAATCATGGTTTCAATTGTATTCATTACCTTCAACTCTAATTGGCCGATTTCATCTGATGTTTTTCTTTTAGTCACATGAATGTATTTCGTTACTCAAATCTCTTTTGTCAAAGTTATTATTGATTGCACTTTGACAATTACTCGGTGGATCGCAATTTTTTATTCAATATTCTGTCGAAAAGTGGTGTATCCACTTCTGGTCGAGTGAAGGCTTACAACGATTTAACGCACAACGTTACAACTAGCAGTGGTGTCCGTCAAGGCTAACTTACCCCCTTTTTTTATTTTGTAATGGATGCTATAATGAACACCGATCTTCCACACATTCAGGATGCATGTTGAAGTTCTCCCGGGCGGTAAACTAGTCAATCTTTACTATACCGACGATATCGTTATATTATTCATCAGTCGAGATACTGCTCAGGTCATCTTGAATAGACTAGCTGACGTGCCATTTTTCGGTATGAAATTTGCGCCCTCCAAACGTTAGATACTTTTACCTTTCGAGTGCGTCGAATAAACTTTTTGGTACTATATAGAATGAGGAAACCGTACCCCTTGGTTGGAATGAGTCGACCATCATTCCTATCATCAAAGAAGGCAATCGTAATTCGTGTGATAACCATCGTGGTAGAAGCTTGATTCCAGTTCTTTCTAGGTTATTTGCTTCCTTTATCCTACGTTGTTTTAGCGCCTCACGTTAATCACATACTACAGAAGAACAGGCTGGATTTCGCTCAGGACGAGGTTGTATAGATAGTTCTTGAACAGAGACATTTATATAACCGTGCATTTGACTCGGTGGATCGCAATGTTTTCTCTATTTTTTGAAAAATTTGTTAATATTATACGACAAATACTTCTGGTAACGTTAAGGTCTACAAAGAATTAATGCACAACTTTATAACCAGTATTAATGTTCGTCAAGGTTGTCACTTTCTCTCTTTTTGTTTAAATTTGCAATTGATATTATTATGAACAACATTGCCACACATTCAGGATGCAGGAGTTGAAATTTTCTTGGCGGTAAACTAGTCGATCTTGACTATGCAGATGATATCGTACTATTATTTGACAATCGAGATGCTGCTAGGTCACCTTGAATTGATTAACAGACTGTTCCATCTCTCGATATGAATTTCGCACTCTCTCACTCCAACTCTGTGACTGAAGAGTGAAGGTCTGTACATAGTTGACAGATTTACACACCTTTGGAGTTTTATCAATAACTCAGGTAATTGGTCTGACGAAGTGAATATGGGAATCGCGAAAGCTTGAGTAGCTTTCTGGAACTTTCGCCACTTATAGAAATAGACGAGTATTTCCCTAGAGATCGTGTTTACAATGCATATTTACGCGAAGTTTTGTTATACGCTAGTGAGACTTGGCCACTTAAAGTTGATATTTTTGGTCGCTTACTGGCATTCGATTATCGTTGATTAAGAAGCATAGCACATTTGGTTACCAACTACGAATAACCAAATTTGACATCCGTAGACGTATTTTTGGATCTGCAAACGAATGCTCCACGTTAAAAAAACAAATAAGGCTCCATCAACATCGTTTGCTCAGTCACGTTTTGTGTATGCCCTGTATTCCATTTCCCAGTAGAGCTCTGTTCTCTCATCCATCGCCCTATTGGCGTAAGATACGAAGTGGGAAAATTTTGACATGGCAGAAACTTAAATATAACTTAGGATCTACTCGTCTTTCAGGATGAGTTCCACGTGCGCATCATAGTTCTTGGTTAGAGGCCCTGTGCGAAATGGTATCGATTCTAGCTCAGTGACGATCTTGTTGCAGATTTCTAGTAGAATCATTTTCATAACTATCTCTTCTTAGTAGGCCAGAGCTAGCTGCGATGTTTGGCTCTGTTTATGATGTGATACAATGACATCCGCAAAGAAGCTGTAGTGCTGATGTTGCCTTGCCTTCATGCTGCCATGACCATAATGGTGTTGTGTTAAGGTTTAGTTTGCCACACTTATGTGAGTTATCTTTATAAATATTCTCATAGTAACCATGTAATCTTTCTCTCTCAGTCACGCAAATCTCATTGATAATTGGTGTGCTTAAATTATCATTTTTGTCTTTATTTATAAGAGGTTTATTGTTTCTGTTTCGCTTCTTATGGTTATATGGCGGTAAAACATTTGTTACAATTGGCTTTTGTTTGGCTGTGCATGATTATAATAATGCATGACTTAGACTAGCAGAAAAAAGCATGCACTGGCATTGAGCTTAAACTGGGATTATGTTTGTAAACTCTTTGATGTTCTCATATTTCGCATCCTTCAGTTTCAACAGCCTGTTTGGCTTATTCATCTGTAGATACTCATGGAATAAGTAAGGTAGAAATGTTGTGTTTAACCAAATTTCTTCCTCTAGGTGCTCAGGAAAATTCTACAATAAAATACATCATTGTTGACATAATTTAAAATATATTCGATCTCAAATTTTTTTCCATTTAGCACAACTAAAACTGAGGCTAAGTATGTCGTCTAATTAATTGAGGGTTTCCATTTGTACATGCAAAAATGTATAAAGTGTTCATGTTAAAGCCTGATGCTTAAGTTAGCCAGTTTGGAACTAGTTTAATTATTTAATTATTCGCTATATACTCTAGACTACTTAATTTGTTTATTTGCGTTATTTATCAAGTACATATGTCCAAAATTTGCCTGATGTTTATGGTAGTATTAGATTTAAGGCTATCTGATTTCAATTGGTTTGTTTCTTTCTCCATTTGCTATCGTCTGGACTAGTAAAAGGGATAGAGTTTATTTCTACAAAGGTCTTGCCATGTTCATTATGAAATAGATGTAAATAAACGATGCAAGGTAAAGAGTGGATTCCCATATTAAGATATCGACATGTGGAATACTGACTCATTAAGGTATGTTAATATAGTAGGACTGGTTTCTGTTCCACAGGAACTTATTCTGGGTACTGGGCTGTGATTAGCCGCGTGTTCCTAAATAAGTGACGAAACTGGCTCACTGGATGAATTTTCTGCTAATTATACAATTCTTAGTTTATACTGACGTATGTAAATAATTAGGGGGTCAGGTGTTTATATCAAGTCCGCAACCTTGATTATAATAATTGTTATCACCACCCGCGCAACCAATGTTCATTTACTTACATTAAAGATCTGTAAAATCATTAGTGTTTGACATTGCATGTCAAGTTTTTTAATGAATCTTTAGGCAGTGTCGTTTCATCCTAATGAGTAATCTAATGAGCATGCATTTCGTATTCGAGATATACCTTTGGCTGTCATCATATTTCAGTTTTTATAAATAGGCTAGTCGTTGTGCCATTCTGCTATTTGCTAAATCGCTGCTAGGCACATCATGCAAACATTCGTCATCGTGTATAACATACACAGATATATACAATAATAGACATATGATTGCGGGTATAAACTTTGAATTCATGAATACTTGAATAGTTTGTCTACATTATGAATTAAACTGCTATAGGCTAAAAATAAAATTTCTTGACTACAGAGAATGTATATCCTTCGTGATGTCTCCAAAAATAGCTGCAGCTTACTGAGGTGTCTGATGTGTCATTATCCTGGAGAACAATAACTATGTATGTAAGGTAAATGCTTTACTTCCGCATTAATATTAAAAATATTAATAGTTTTATTGAAGAAATATTAGGCGGCCTACTCTTGTGAGTGTGCATAATATACTGCAGGGACTTCAATTGAGACTGAGAAATGAATAATGCAACCTGCTGAAGGTGACATCACATGAACCTCTGCCCGTGTTTACCTCCAAACTGAGTAGTTATTCTCAGCCTCTATCGGAATCTAAGCATATGCTTGCACCACTGTATGTAGTAAGGCAATTCATGTGTTCTTTGGAGGTGCGACCTTCGAGAGACAAGTTACGCCAGGCCTCCGGCACGGCAATGGTGGTTGCTATTGTATGGTAAACAAAAGTATTAATAAATGATTTCTACCCGACTTGAATTATTTCTAAAACCTGATGTAAATAGAATGTAATCGAAAATGAGTTGGGACCATTTATTGTTATACTTATCGTCTATGTCTGTTTAGGCGAGAGTTCCTGATTTGATACAGTCCATATGCAGCACTACGACGCATTGTGAGGTATATTTCCAGGGACAAAGTTTCAGATCCAGTACTACACTAAACACCATCCCCTGATTGTATAGAAAATCTGGAGCCTAAATTAGATCGTTTAAAATTGTGGATAGAGTTACACGGAGGTTACGAACCATTAAGAGTATTTGGCTCTCTTCCAAGAAGCCCAGAGCTCCTATGGTTCAAATTACGTAAAGACTAGTTCGCTTCAATCGGCGGCTTATTTTCGGCTATTAAACGCCTCGCATGCCTGCTGCGCAAGACCTGTTTCTGCAACTAGCGTATGGCATTTGGCTTATCTTATTTGATCTTAAGCGTGGCTTTAGGCACATTAGCGGCCAGCCCGAAGACCACAGGAATGTGGCGGTGTAGGTTTTAAAGACCATTTCCAATTTATCCGAGTGTCAGTTTATCTAAGGAACGCACCTAGGATATCCTAAAGTACTCTACGTCAGTGTCCGTTGTCGATACAAGTATTTGGCGAATCACAGAACAGCATTAGCTTATTTGAGTGCAGAAGATGCTGTTCAAAGCTGTAAAATATCGATTTGGTTTTAATCATGATAAAATTAAGGTAGATCGGCAAATGCGTTTCCTGGGCCATGTAGTTTCGCGAGATGACTGTATACTATTTGATTCGAACATTTCACTTATCAAGGATCATCCATTGCCCACTACTAAATAATTGTGACCATTTAGTGGCATGATAGAGCTCTATAGACCATACCTGTCCGAGGCGGTGATCGCTCGACAACAATGACTAATACTAAAATACCGTTTCGTTGGACAGAATTGGTCCAGACATTGTTGTGACTCCTTTGGACGTATGCCAAACGTGTCAGACGCCTCATATTTAGACACGTAATTCATAAATTAACGGCTAATCAACACACTAGGTAATTCGCACTGTTACGAAAGTGAAACAAATCTATACAGTCACTAAACAAGAGCAACTAGCAGTACAATTGACTGCGAATGTTGAGATATTTTGTAATTGGTTGACGTATATACATTTTTATTGATCATGAAGCTCCAGTACATTAGTGCTAACTGTGTGTTAAAAATAAACGAGTACATCAGACTATTGAAGATTTAGAGTATTACCATGTAATAATTCATCATTAAGCAGGTATGGATAATGCTGCAACAGAATTTCTGCCGCTCGGGTATTGCCATTTGTCTCCTTAGAACAGAGCATGGGTGTCACATCCAAAGAAATAGCGAAGCAGCTAAAAGCGGAAAACCCGAGCCCACATTAGCAGCGTTTTTGCCAAATACCATACGATCAGACCATAGATTTTTTTGCATGAAACGCTGGGATCCCAGCCCTAGACATCTCGGTTGTATTGCCCGGGCATGGGAAAAGTTTATTGTCACTTGGTGGCTCCACTGCTTCTGGCGCGATGCGAGTCAAAAATGTAATCTCAATAGTCGATCAATTTACTAGATGGTTTGCGTTTTTACCATTGTTTTGAGGAGCATTTGACCAGTCGATTAGGTGCACTACAAACTGTTGCTACCAACCGTGGTGCACATTTAAACATTCCGGAGCTGCGATGTATCGTTCTCGGACACGCTGTGGTGAACGTGCGCACAAAACAATGAAAGAAGTTCACCGATGGTGATGTTCCGAGGCCACTGATTCATGTTGAAACGAATTACATTTAGTCGATTAGGCCGTGCGATCTACAGTATTGAAATCTACAGATTCTCTTCCGATATTCACGATTAACGGAGTACAGATACCTCTACCAGGCGATTCCTTAAATTGAGGGCCACAATATATGTTCAGAAGCGCCCATATGGCTAATTTAGTCCGTGTGTGCCTAAGGGAGACGTGACTCTCCAACGTCAAACGCACATTTTCCTACGTGCTGGTGACTACGTGACAGTGCTTATGGTGGAATGGAGGGCACTACATATCACCGTTTCGGCTGGAAATGATGGGCGTAGAGCACAATTTTTATGATCACGATCGACGTGTCCCGTGTTGTACCATTTAATCGAGTAAGCGGTGTACCAAGAGGGAATATTATGCAGTAGCTACTCTTGAGTCTGAGAACACGCCAATAACTCGTTAGGGTTGATATGAATGTCATAGAATTACCCACACATAATTTATAAGTTGCGGAAGTGGTACGCTCGAGAGCCGTCGTAAAGTCCATCCCCTCCTCAACGTGGTACGACGGTGTCAACCATGTTTCGATGGCCGATCGTACATGGGCTAACGGGAACTATGGCGGTGGTGTCACCAGAGCGTGGTGGATCTCCGACCGGCGTATGTTCCCTGCCACAAAAGGGTTCAACAGCCACAGGATTACATGGACTCCTGGACAGTACCCCGTACTTCCGAATGGCGAATGAGCTCTCAACAGCCACCGGCAACCATGCAACTTACTGCTGCCTTGCAGACTGCGCTTGGATGTGCAAAGGCTAGAGGTGCGTCCTCGATCAAAAAGCCGAGTGGTGAGAGAGGACACCACTATGCCCACTTACTTTACTTTACTGCGGCTGGCTCCTTTTAGAGGATAAGCCGGCTCCATTGATATCCCGGATTAAACCTCTCCATGCCGGGCGGTTGGCAGCCGCATTTCGGGAACATAAAGGAGGGCCAATGACGCTCCCCAGTGACGCCACGGACCATAAGCATTGCGGTAAACCTAGAGAGGAGTTCCATGTCCGATTTGATTGTTGCAAGCCATGTCTGAAGACACCACTTGTACCAAATTACCAAGAAACTTCATGAAATGTGGAGCCAGCTTATCCTCCAATAGGAGTCAGCCGCAGTAAAGTAAAACTCGAGAGAGTGCTGGAGGCAGTACCTGGGTCTCAGGATATGAAAGTTTTAAATTATTTAATTTTTGTGATCAGGGAGCACGCCTTATACAACAAAAATTATTCATTTTATCAGCACAAATAAATCGATATGGTAAGCAGTAATTGGTTCTCAGCCTTCGATAGACAAACTGCTACGAATAATAGTGGCCAAATGAATGAGAAACTGTTGAATTAGCGATTATTAGAGCTCATTTTGGTAAGACGATTATTGTGTTTTATACGCATAAGGAACCCAGGTTACTTCGGTGTATGCAATCATTTGATTTTCTCTCAAATTGCATACCCCCTAGCTGGTTTCGCATCATCCAATTGAAACACCTTGTTTCGAGTTCCAATTTATAGTTTACTTTATCAGTCGAGTTTTGCCGTTGTGTGACTAATTTGCTCTCTGTTCGTCATTAATTATTGTGCAGTGATACCAAATTTGAGGTTTAAAATTGGATAGGATGGCTGGATCTCGACATAACCAAAGAGGCTCATTTTCGTTGTCGATAAGGAAATCCAATAATCGTCATACCGTTAATTTATTTTACTTGCAATCAAGAGATGTGATTCACTTTAGACCTTTTTGTGCCTTTTAAATCATGCGAATGAAATTATTAAGCGAATACGATCGATCTGTGTAGTACAACTAGTTTGTGTTTTTGTATCATTTTTGCGTAAAAGTAGATTGTCATTGAATTTACAACGTTACACTTAAGTCGTTAAATTTTCACGGTCTTCTAAATATTTTACCTTCTGAATAATACATTCATTGGACCAGCAACAACCGGTGTCAAATAAGGAGGATCTCGTAGCAGAGGTGCATCGTATTCTGCGTCTTGTCTACCTTTACACGCGCGCATTACAGAGCAAGCATTCTTTTCCTGTTGCACAATTCAATCTGGATGCTTTGTTGACAAATTATTGTAGTCTTGAGTCAACAACACCTAATCAAACCGTGGACTCTCACAGGAGAAATTGGCCTGGCTTAAATCGATTACTGAAAGAAGATGGTGTGTGTGAAAAGAGTGCCGAGAGTATCGCTGTATCGGAAGAAAACATTAACTGGCAGAATGTTAACGAAAAGGTTGCTGAAATACTAGCAAGATTGCTACAGGTGTACACTGCATTGCGTCAGCTTGACATTGGAAAGGGTGAGAGATTTTTATGACTTGTTCACGTAAAGTAATACATAGGAAATTAAGGATACAAGTCATTTCTAACTGACATACATTGCGAGACGTGAATAAATATTTTCACGCTACAATAAGCGGATGACTCGTTTGCATTCAGAGAAGCTCACTAAACTCAAATACAAAATACTGTCGCTCTTCAGTCGTTCTCACAATGGCATTTATATTTTTTATTGTTTTTCAGGTACAACTCACGTTTTCGCATTAGCCGTCAACAACTTTTTGAAAACTGTTGATAAATTCGCGTCGTTCTGTGATTTTAATCAGTTAAGATCAAATTGCGACATCGGGACGAAACACAGAGATATTGTCCAAGATGTAGAACATCACCAATCCAACTGTTTAGTGTGGGCCTGTGTTGTTCACTTATCTGTTCTTCATGAGTCATCGAAGGCTCTCCATGCTAGTATTGCTCGTCCGGAAGACTATCAGGTAATTCTGCTTTTTGGGCATAATGTTTGATTTGCCTGATGTTTGATTGCCTGATGGTCTTCACCATTTATTACCAGAACCGTTTTCACATTTCTGTGTTCATGCATATCAGTTAACTCTATAAAGGCTTTCAGTACAAGCTCTGAGGAATGTCTAAGTATGTATGTTTGGATGTATGTATATGTGTACTTGTGTGTATGTGGCTATTTATCAAGCAGTTAATTTGTACATATATGTAAATATGTACATTTAAATCTCAGCTTCCTTTTGTAGTTGATAAGGGGTCCTTTGACGAGGCTTAAAATTTGGTGTTGCCTCCTTTCCATTTAGTTTTTTTGCATCGTTTTAATAATCATAACAGTGTGCAAAAATTGGTTTAGTTTGCGATATTCAAAAAAGATGGTTTTGCCTGTTTAAGCGATATAGCATTCTTTTTCTTTTAAATATTATATGCAAACAGCAGTCATATGAGTGGCGGCTTCGCGTGTGGTCCGCAAAGCTTTTGTACAAAGTAACAATTGGTCTGTTGCATTGTTTGGCTACGCTAGTTCAGCAGTCACACGCATCTCATCACATAAATACCGAGAAAACTGCATCGCGGCAACACGCATTAAAGGAAATGGACAAGTTATTCGCTCCGTTGTTCACTGATGCAATGCGTAGTCTATTTCTTCTGTTTGCCTGGTTTCGTGTCCAACTGTCGCGTCAAGAACCTTGCTCTAGCGCGTCCGCCGGTGTACCTAGTGAGCATCGTATTTCAACTTCTTTTTTGTCTTTTCTTCTGGATGATCACTGTTTTGGCGGTTCGTCTGATTACAACCATGGTAGCAGCAATGGATCTACTTCTCAAACATCAAGTAATTTCGTTTCAAGTTATTAAATTTAATATTGCGTCGTCGTTCGCTTTGGAATTTAATATAATTTTATTCTAAGTTGTACTTAGCTTGACCTGTGCATCATTATTTTTTAAGCTTGTTGCATCAGATCTGTTAGAATATTGTATAGTTATCACTCTACTGTTTTCATTTAAGCTATGGAGGGTAATTCTCAATTTTTATTCACTATCATGCTTCGATTAATTTTTTGAAATTTGATTGCGGAGTGCCAGCTTCATATTTTCCAATGCCGCGTTTTGCGTACGCGGGTGGTAGTTTTGCACGGACAGTTTCACAAAGATCCGATTGATCACAATTTCCAATTTTGTTATTGGAAATTTTGATCAATCGGATCTTTGTGAAACTGTCTGTGCAAAGCTACTACCCGCGTACGCAAAACGCGGCATTGGAAAATGTTTCGATTAATGTTCGTTTTCGTATCATCTAAAGCCAGCTTTATGGCAGGGATTAACATGCAAAGTACGTACAAACTCAACGAAGTGAGATTTGGTTTGTTGTAATTCTCGAATTCTGACTTTACTGACCTAAATTAAGTCCGGCCATGAAAGTGACAGCATGACTTGCGAAGTATATAACCAGTCCTTAATTGAAATATTTACGAAATACTTTTTTATATTTAAAATTTAACTGTTTTTTTATGAGTCAAACATCATTCATCGAGGCCATCGCAGAAAATATAGCCAAACAATATTATCGATTACTTAATAACTCACTTAGAAAGAATAAATAGAATGAGCGAGAATGTGTGAAAACAATAATATCCAAATTGGCTTATTTAAGATGCTTGGCTTGTGTTTCATAGACTTCTCGAGCTCTTCTACAAATCACCTTGCGGTAGTCCTATAAGGCATAGCATGCCTAGTTTCAACTAAGTCCATGTAGAACCTTGAGGATATGCCAGTCTGCATGAAAAACTGTTTCAATCCAGTTTATGTAGGTGTATAGCGCATAATACCTTACACGTCACACTCTCATAGTGATGGTAAGAGAACTTACAATAAGAGAGTTGCAGTCATCTAGATGATGAGTAGCTATCAATCCTAAATGCATTCGTCAATCGATTAAAACATTTGGTTAATTTTTACTTTGATTTATTTTTCTATTTATAATATTTTTATCTTAAGGCAAGTATTTGAACTGCGAAGTGTTTATTGCCGTCCCAAAATAGGCCTCTTTGTAAGCTTCGAGGGTGTATTTGTCTTAATGTATGGCAGTGACCTTTTCGATATTCTGTTGAAGTGTTACGCTCACTGTTATGGTCAACTCCTGAAACACCAAAGGTTGCTCCATCATTCTATAGTCGATACGTCATATTTTATCTTTTATCCTACAAGACCATTCCCGTCTACCCAATCCAGCTAGAACGACCGCTTCTTTCTCAATTAAGAAGAAAGTACACGGTAAC
Organism: Eudiplozoon nipponicum; assembly: GCA_029291075.1. Classification (NCBI taxonomy): domain Eukaryota; kingdom Metazoa; phylum Platyhelminthes; class Monogenea; order Mazocraeidea; family Diplozoidae; genus Eudiplozoon; species Eudiplozoon nipponicum. The sequence continues at coordinate 81,639 of JAQBSW010001199.1, read as the reverse complement.
CACAACTATACGGTCATTTAGGTAGGCAGTCACACTGTCTAGCTACTTTACTACAACTTCCCCCTCATCAAATAAAAGCAGAACGGGTTCTTAGCTTTCCGTAAAAACAAATTTCAAGACAGGTAATTGGCTGTCTCACGTCAATTCGTTAATGACGCGCCTAGACTAATCAGTCTTCTGCAATTCTTGTTCGAATGTGTCAAGCGAACTCCTAGCTTTCACTATGTAATGACCTCTCGTGCATATGTCTCTACAGTAACTGATCTCACCTCGATTTCGATTATCAACTCAAAGCGGCTTATCCCCTATTTTAGTGGTCAGCGCCAGTTAGAACCACAAGTTCCCCCATCATCCTATAGCTGACCTATCGTCATGGTCTGTCTGAAGGTCCATTCCCATCTACTCAAAACGGCTATAGGATAATGGAGAAATTTTCGGTGATTCAACCGATTCTGAGCACTACAATATGTCCAAGCGGGGATCTATTCTGCTTTACCTTAGTAAATGTTGTTAATGCTGTTAAAGTCAATGAATGAGAGGTTATTACGCATTGGTCAAAACCAGGAATGCTCTTAACACCTTTTTAAAAAGATTAATACAGTTATTTGCTCATGTGACCGTGAATTGCAAAATGCTAAATTGCCCCGACTAGTCGTTGACAAATTGTCGTGAGACAGCAAATTACATATACTGAAATGCGTTATGTAAAACTAACCTGTCCGGCTTGAGTTGATTTGTTGGTGGCCTTTAAAATCAATTTTTCTTTACAGTCTAAATGACATTATCAAAGCAGCAATCCTTTGGTATTTCTTCTTCATTCTAGCCGAATTAGTTGGACAGCACAAGTCGGCTATAGCAGCAATTTTCGTTGGTTCAACAGGCGTTGACCACTGAATGTATCTACTTAGATACAACAAAGTGTATTCTCTCATTAGCGGGCTGACCAAATAGTGTCCATCTATAATAATATTTTGAATTTCTATGCAGACGGGCACACGAGGACAATTAAATGCTGCTTCCATCATCGGGACAGGGAGATACATTATCTACTAAACGATCGACTATGCTTACTTTCACATGAGTACGCGACGATATTATCTGTTTCACTTATGGAGAGTTCCAGTTGGATTTACAATTTGACGCTAATCTGCAGTAACTTGCTTGCGCCTGTTCATTCGGCAATGTAAGAAAATAATGCCACTCCTGCTTATATTGACGCTGGTCGATGTAGTACAAATAATTATAGCTTGTATAACTGATTTTGTGTGGGTTGTGTAAGAACACCAGATCGCCAATTCCTAATGATGGTTGATTTGCTTTCGGAATTACATTTCAATTAGATTGTTTGACACTAAATGCTAGTGAGCACCATATTCTCGAAACCTGCTCTCTGCGTCTGGCATGCTTTCCATTATTCTGTCACTGTAAAACTGAACTATATAATTAGCTCTTAATATGATGGCTATATCCTGCTAGTACAGGCAAGGTTCATTTACCGTCAACAGAGCGCAACTAACTGGGTCCAGCCGGACGTCAGGTAATAAATATTTGTTTCTAGGACTCATACATGCTTTTACAAATTTTTTTAAACAGAAAACTATAGGTTTCTCGTTTATTGCAGACAATATGTTTAATTATGCACTTTGACAGACAAGCACTAGATAATCGTATCAGCGGAAACCTGTGTACGCTATCGGAATACATCCATTCTATCTCGTATGAGCCCTCGGCTTAGGCTATACCTGGCAGTTAACACTTATTGTTAGATTGATGGTGATGGAACGAAAGAAATCGTTCTAGACGTGCAGGTCAAGTGTTGGCTACTGAATGAAATTTTTATCGCACCCAGCCTGTTTCACACCATTATTTTGTCTTCGCGTTTATTGCCTTAACCACTGTTTTTACTTTGATATTACTTTCACTTCATTTTTGTTATTTTTTCTAATAAGCTTCAATATCGCCAATCAGTCTTCCAATTTCCTTGATCAATCTCTTAAACTATCTGTTGATAGAAACGGAAAATCTCAAGAAAGCCAACTCTGCTGATCTGATAGATAGTTCTTTAAGTATTAATGACAAGCTATTTGATCGTGAAGCATTTTGTGAAGGCGAAAACAGAAGTTCGTTTTGTGAGGAGCATTTTGATGAGGCATTAATCAACTCCGAAAACAGACAAAATAAGAAGAAAATACTACACTGGTCAAACAACATGACCAATCTTTACGAGGTCGCTACTTTACAAGTAAGTTTGCTTTGCTTTCAGATTTTTTGCATCTTCAAATTCCAAACGAAACTCCTGTGATAATTATTCTGCCAACTTTTGCAAATCCTGTCTCGCTCTACAAATGTTTTAACTTAATTATTTTGTTTTTTAAAATTGGCTGTTAGTTATAGTAATCTGTGGACTAATAAACGACGACCTCTAGTCTGTCTTACCGACAGCACGGACACGAACACTGCTATATTTATAGGTGTTCAATTTTCCTATTGAAATGAAATTATGGTTCTACAGTTATTTCTGTTGATAGCTGTCGTAATTCTTACGTATTACTAGCGCGCACTGGCTCCAGTGGAATAAGGAATGAATGCGAATATAAATAAAAAAATTCCCGGATAAACCGACGGGCCTATGCCAAATGTGCTGTAAACGGTCATATGGGCCTTACCGGCATTGGTGGGATGTACTCATCTTATTATATGTGACTTTTCGAGTTCCATTTTACAGTGCAGTTAACAGTAAGTGAATTCTGTTTTCTCTTTTTCAAATTGCTATTTAGATGTTTTGCAAGATTCGATTGAGCATCGAGTTCATCCCCGTGGTGGCTAGGTTCTGATTCATGCCTTTCCTGCGAAGGATTCAACATAGCTCATGCTAACCACTGGATATGCGGTACCATCTAACCTTCTTTGACAGGCAACGTATCAGAACTTAATTTCCCGTTTCATCATTAGGCCTCTAATCACACACAGACACACACACACAATCACATTAACAGATTTAAACAAATGTGGTAACCTCTTTCCGAAACAGATCTATTTATATTTTAATTTTTGACTCACTACTGGTTTAGAACAAAGGTTTGATCTCAGTAACTAAACTCTATATATGTATATGCATTGAGCAAATGAAATTATCTACTCATAAACATTGATTTTTTTCTCTCAGGTAGCCCAGTTCTACCTTGATCTTGTGTTTAGAGCATATCTTCCTGATTCTGCTTGCTAGGTTGTTACCTATGTCTCTTTATGAGATTTTGGCGCACTGCACAATCTTTCATCTATATGCATCCTAGGTTTTCATTTGATTATGCGGGTGGCAACAAATTTATTGCTTGGATTGATTAGTAAGTGTAGGTGTCTGCGTGTGTGCCTGTTTGTATGTAAAAGTTATTCTCGCTGTGTTGCTAAGTAATGTTTGGGATCTGGTTATTCTTGTATTGGTGGATTGAAGATAACCATCTGTTCGCACATTGTTGGCTGTTACGTGTACAGATGTTATATATATATATATATATATATATATATATATATATATATATAATTTTGAGTAGGTGATTTCATGTGCTCCATATATATGCATATATAGAGTGTACTTACTGAGACAAATTCTTTACTTATAACCTTTGGTGAATCAAAAACTAAAATTTAAATAGAACTGCTCCGGAGCCACGTTACCACATTTGCTTAAATCTGCTATTGTGAGAATTTTACTGTGTATGTGTGATTAGAGGCCTGAGGATGGTATGGGAAAGACCATACCGAAACGTTGCCAGTCAACGAAGATTAGATCGGACCTCATTTCCAGTGGTTAGTATGAACGATGTTGAAGCCTTCGGAAGAAAGGGACGAATCCGCACCCAGCCTAAACGAAGACAAAATCGATGCATACTTGGAAATGGGGATCAATCGGATCTTTGCGAAACTGATAGTGCAAAGCGACAACCCGCGAACGCAAATCGCTGAGATTCAACATATAAAACTCGCACACTGAAAATATTCAAAGGATACATGTAAAATATGAAGTTAAAAATATATATTGTATCAAAATGAGGCCACTCCTGCTTCTGAATCGATTGACTTGAGACGTAGCATGCCCAATAACAAGTTTGTTTATATAGGATCAGAAGAATAGGCCAAAGCATGAAAATTGTCATCTTCCTGGAGACAGCGTGCCTAATAAAAAATCAGTTCAAATAGGATCAGTAGGATATACGAAAGCATTATATATATATATATATATATATATATATATATATATATATATATATATATATATATATATATATATATATATATATATATATACACACACATATATATATGCACCTTAATATGCCGATACCTTCGAATATTACTTTAACAGTATATTTCTACTTAGGAAGAAACAACATTAATAACAATGTGGATAATGGACATTTATTTCGAGATTACTGAACTTCGCTTTACAATCTTTCATTTATATACTCCTTCAGGTTTTCATTTGATTATGTTGGTTGCAACAAATCTGACTCGGTTTTACTTCTACTTCTTGTTTTGCCAAACAGCCAAAACAAGAAATAGAAGTAAAACCGAGTCAGATTTGTTGTCACCCGCATAATTAAGTGAAATCAAAGAATGCATATAAATGAAATAGGTTGTAAAGCGAAGTTTAGTAATCTAGAAATAAATGACCATTATTCACTTTGTTTTTTTCTTCCTAATTAGAAATATACTCTGTAATATATATACCTGTAGTTATGAATTAGCATAATTTTCACCTAAACGGCGACTCAAAACCGTCCTGCACACCTGATAATTAAAAAAGCTATTATATTCTATCCACACCCAAAATGAGTTATGATATACTTATTACACAAGAACATTATATATTTGTGATAATCAGAACATTATTTAATTAAAAAGATTGGTATTGGAGCAATACGTAAAAACATGGTTTATTGCATTCGACCAATCGCTGACCCTAAAATGAAATTAGAAGCCAATGGTATGTATGATTTTGAGAATTATTCTCTTGTACCTAGGTGGTCACGAAGCACATAGCTTTTCTTCTGGGTTTTTCTGGTTCTTGTGCACGTTGGTAGCACGATGAATTATAACAACTCTAAAGGAACGTCAATGTATGGATTTGTTTCGTGAAATGCAACTGATGAAGGCCTACGGTAAGATAGGCCGAAATATCTTGTCAAAAGAAAATTACTGGAACAATGAAAGCTGCGTTAGTCAAAACGCAGATCAGGTAATTTCAATTAATCCAGGTTCGCAACAAAGAAATTCCTTCAATGTATGGATAATCCTATTACTTTTGTGCTACCAAGATTTACAACACTGCCTAAAACCCGCCGGTCATCAGGCCTAAAATTGAGATGCCGAGACAAATTGGTAAAGCAGTTTTTACACTGGTAACGCAGTCAAAAAACCAATGTGCTTTCACGATATGTCTTGCGAACGCAGTTAACTTGAGTTTTAAAAATCAACATTTTTCATGTTTTGACCGTATCCTTCATCTCAGGAACATTTATTTTAATTTATTTTATAAAATGATAATCTATTTCTGTTTTCATGGTGGTTTGTATTTATTTGTGTGATTTTAGGGTTTTATTCCACTAGAAGTACCTACTGCTCTTGATCTTCTTTTAAATTCCATCTCTGACAATCCGATGCAAAAAGAATATTCGAAAAACAATTCTGGTCCGGATGTTCATGAAAGTTATTGTATTTTTACTGCACTAATCCAACGACAAAATGAAAAATTGAAGGACTCCATTAGAAGTGCGTTTACAGGCAGAAATGGTATTATTTCGCTCGGTGGAACGAAAAATGAAGAATTGAGTGGAACCACTGCTAGAAATGAATGTCGAGAAACGCTGTCAGACGAATATAGTCCCTTTACAGTCAAATCTCCTATAATTTCGTGTGATAGCATCTTGGAGCCTAGGAACAGCTTGAATAAAAGGACGTCGAGGTGGTCTGCTACGGAAATGCAAAAGCGGGCTACATTCTTGGTCGATAGCGCGAGGTAAAACCTTTCTACTAATTAAAAATATATTTTATTAAAATGAGCCTTATTAAAAATAAAAATATAATTTAACTATTGATTTGTTCAGCAAAGTGCTGTGATAATCGGTTGTATGATCAGGATAAGTTTAATTAGAAATTTACTATTATGCCTACATAAATAAACGGAGAACTACTTCTCCAAAACAATTTTTGCTATAACGTAGTTTAATAGGTATCATTGCTTGGCTTTGTCTCGCTAGATAACCGCAAATCTACATCATTTGATCAATATCACGAAAAATAATTTCCGAACTTCAACTTTCTTGACTACGCTCATTAATCTATCGGAATCGGCTACTTAGTATTTTTTCGATTTCATGCATAATTTTGACAGTTATTCGGAAGTAGAACACATATTTTTTAATGAAGATGTACTGTTGTGCTGTGCTGACGGTCTATAGTCAGCGGGATTTGCCTCACTAATCCAATGAACAACATATGTAAGCGGACTTCTCAGACTTTTCACCAGTCAGTTTCTTAAACCAAACATGCCTATGAGAAGAGGACAGTTGCAATTCACACTATGAATAGAAAACCTAATATTCATTTGAAACCTACATATAACTATACATTTCATATTTATGCGGCAGTAAAGCATCAGTTTTGAAATTCTACCGCAATTCTGATTGATTGCTTCTGCTGCAACAGTCGACAAAATCATTTCAAGTAATAGTGATAGTACGTAAATTAGCATTCAGATAGAACTGAACGGCTGATAAGTATTGCTCCCCATAAATCTATCTAGTCGCTCAGCTGACAATGACCCAAACAAAACGGAACGGAGGCATCTATCTACGGATCTTTATAGTCGGCGGCAGCTTTAGTCAGTTATCTCCTTGTTCTTCTACCATAATTATGGTGATTATACTTCGCTTCATGACTGCGTATTCGGCTCCAGAGTAGTGTGACTATGTTGCCATCAACATATGCCCAGGATGTGACCATCTGTTCGAAACTAAAACTAAATCATCATTTTCATCATGCACAGCCATACATAAGACAAAATTAACTAAAGTTTCACTCATGTAATAAGAAGCGAAACAAAAATAATATTTTAGGCAAACAAATTATTAGTCGTATTTATAAGAGAGAGAGCGCGCGCTTTAGGGCAAGACAACATCAAAACAGCTTCCTCTTGTTTTTATTGTATCATGTCATAAACAAAATCAAACATCACAGCTAACTTTTCCATATTAAGAAAAGAGTTATGAAGATAATTCTACTAGACATCTTCAACAAGATCGCCACTGAGCTCGATTCGATGCCATATCGCGAAGGGTTTCTAACCAAGAACTATGATGCGTACATGGGCTCCATCCTGACAGACGAGTGGGTCCTATACTACCCAAATTGTATGTAAGTGGCTTCAACTGCTTCTGTAATGTCAAAATCTGCCCACCTTGTTTCTTACCTCAATTTGGCGTTGGATGAAACAACAGAGCTCTACTGCACAATCGGATTCAGGGCATACGCAAAACGTGACCGAGCCAACTAAGTTGGTGGAGCCTTAGCTGGTTTTCTAACGAGGAGCACTTGTTGGCAGATCCAAAAATACGTCTGCGGATGTCAACGTTGGTTATTCGTTGTTGGTAACCAATATGTGCTATTCTTCTCACAAAAACGAGGGTTGCTGCAATCGGTAAGCGCATTTGCAGATACAACGAAAAGGATACGCTTATTACGGTTTTTCGCATTGATTTTAGTAGATGTATTTAAATGTGCCGCACAAAGTCGACTATTTAAAGGAATCCATTCAGTTAAGCAATCATCAGCTGGTATGTTAAAAACAATGCGAAAACCCCATTTACCGGCTTGGGGAAACTCCGTAGAACCAGATGTTCGAAGCAAATAACGCGTAGATTAGGATGATGCTAGCAGTTCTATAATGCACGTAGGAACCTGGATTCTGGTTTCAGATGCGCAACATGCGTCGATTTCTAATTTATCTAACGTACGTGCAAGAGCTTGTTGTCCAAGTTTTAATGTTCGCACATTTAATGCGCCTATGTGAAACCTAGCCTAGGTTTCGATATTTGGCAACCCGATATTGGGCTCAGCGATATGATCAACATAAATCATATTGTATCTAAAAGAGCGTTGTTGTTAGATTGAGAAGAGTAAAGGGAAGGAAATGAGGCAGAATCGGATATAAATTTGTCTCGATAACGATCATTATAGCTAGTGTCGGTCATAACCTTCGCTGTGTGCTGATTGGCACACTGCTGCTTGTCGTTAACTACTTTGTTTGCCTTTGCTCCATGTTAATCTCAGACTAATTAATTATCCTGACGAGGGTAATTGCAAAATTTTTGCTATTATTTTTTTCAACGATTCTAAATTTGTCTATCATTTTTATTCAGGCTCCTGGCACAAAATTATCCATCCTGTTTAAGCTATTACGAAAAAGCTAATATGCAGCTTGACGGATTTTCTAAAGAGTTTGGTCTAGGTAGATGCTTAGATGAGACAAGAAGCACAAGCGAACAGCCGTTACGCAATCTGTCGGTGTCGCTTGCAGTTGTACCTGATGAACTACGATCTCTGGAAGATGACTCTGCTAATGGCTCCAATGTTTATGAACAAAAGGCTATTAACACACCGGCCGGCGTCAGTGGCGAGATCGATTTATTGCAAAAAGTGGTCAGTGATGCTGGTAGTTGCCATTCTGAAGCTAAAAGCAAAACTTTTGTTTCTGAGAAAGAAAATCAAGAGGTAAACTAATATTGGGTCTTTTTAGTTGTTGTGTTTTGAATGGATTATTCATTGTCTTGTTAACATTTATTTTGGGATTAAAATTTATAAATCACGATTATCTTTATTTTAATAATATTTCGATCAACTATTCTTTTAGATATTCTCTCTTTATAAAACAGACTGTCAGTGTTAGATTTTACATCCCAATATATTTTACAATAATCTTTTTGCGTCAATATTTCGTGTATATATTTATGACTGAAAAACTAACGCCATATTCATTCTTTGTTGCGAAGAGGTAAACATTTGAATTTTGTATCATGAATGGCGTACCTACTAGCAAGTTGGTTCTTATCATCATCACCGATAGCAATACATCATTCTGTAATAACTGATACTCCATATAAAATAAATAGAAGATTGAAAACAAATTAATAAAACTAACTTTTAAAATAAAAGGCCAAAATAAATAATTTAAGACAAATATTGTTAAGAGTAAATTATTCAGGAGAGGATGGATTTAATTCAGATTTAGATATTCGCATACGTAACACAGAAATGAAGTAACCCATACCTTTGCGAACACCGGTATACCCAAGTTCACCTTTAGGCAGGGCGACACCGGCACTACAGCATCCTTGCGAATGGCACTGCATCGCTTTATAAAACCGATCGAATCTTGACTTTAACCCTCACCTACTAAGAAAAGAAAGTTAAGATTATTCTATTATAAATTTCCAACAATATCGCCAATAAATTCGATTCTATGCCATATAGCACTGGGTTTGTAACCAAGGGCAATGATGCGCGCGTAGACCCCATCCTGATAGACAAATTGGTCATATAATTATAGACAATACAATTAAACAATAATTGATTGCGCGGGTGGTGGTAACAATGCTTTAAATCAAGTTTGCGAGCTTGAAGTAAACACCAACCCCATTGTATTTAACCAGTCTACGAACAACATAACAGAACTACCGCCAGCTGCAACGCACTGACGCGTTTCGACCTTCCATGATCATCATCAGAGTACGACGGCAAACTGACTATCGAGGATCAAACCGCATTGAATATATATGGAAATCAAATTTAGATATGCGGCTCTCACCTCTAGCAGTCTTGCATACATTGAACTTGACTGGAAATGTCGGCTGCACAATTTCTATGCAGTCACGAACATTAACTGTTTTGCAGCTTTCGCCACATATACATATATAGACAATACAATTTAAACAATAATTGATTGCGCGGGTGGTGGTAACAATGCTTTAAATCAAGTTTGCGAGCTTGAAGTAAACACCAACCCCATTGTATTTAACCAGTCTATCGAACAACATAACAAAACTACCGCCAGCTGCAACGCACTGACGCGTTTCGACCTTCCATGATCATCATCAGAGTACGACGGCAAACTGACTATCGAGGATCAAACCGCATTGAATATATATGGAAATCAAATTTAGATATGCGGCTCTCACCTCTAGCAGTCTTGCATACATTGAACTTGACTGGAAATGTCGGCTGCACAATTTCTATGCAGTCACGAACATTAACTATTTTGCAGCTTTCGCCACATATACATATATAGACAATACAATTAAACAATAATTGATTGCGCGGGTGGTGGTAACAAAGCTGCAAAATAGTTAATGTTCGTGACTGCATAGAAATTGTGCAGCCGACATTTCCAGTCAAGTTCAATGTATGCAAGACTGCTAGAGGTGAGAGCCGCATATCTAAATTTGATTTCCATATATATTCAATGCGGTTTGATCCTCGATAGTCAGTTTGCCGTCGTACTCTGATGATGATCATGGAAGGTCGAAACGCGTCAGTGCGTTGCAGCTGGCGGTAGTTTTGTTATGTTGTTCGTAGACTGGTTAAATACAATGGGGTTGGTGTTTACTTCAAGCTCGCAAACTTGATTTAAAGCATTGTTACCACCACCCGCGCAATCAATTATTGTTTAATTGTATTGTCTATATATGTATATGTGGCGAAAGCTGCAAAATAGTTAATGTTCGTGACTGCATAGAAATTGTGCAGCCGACATTTCCAGTCAAGTTCAATGTATGCAAGACTGCTGGAGGTGAGAGCCGCATATCTAAATTTGATTTCCATATATATTCAATGCGGTTTGATCCTCGATAGTCGGTTTGCCGTCGTACTCTGATGATGATCATGGAAGGTCGAAACGCGTCAGTGCGTTGCAGCTGGCGGTAGTTTTGTTATGTTGTTCGTAGACTGGTCATACAATTACCAATTTGATTGTAGTTGATTTTAGCTGATTCTGTTTTGTCAAAATCTGTCATCTTTATTTCTTACGCAAACTCGGAGAGTATAGTACTCCACCGGGCAAACGAATTGAATGTGTAATTAAAATGTGATCGAGTTAGTACATTTCATCACTCTTTTTTGTTTATCTAATGAGGAGCTGTTTGTTCCAACTTATACGCACAACAGGTCCGAGAAAGTTAAAAGTTAGCGAAACTATAAATGATAGTAACAACGAATTAATAACCGATAAAATAAGTCGTCTTGACAGGTGGGCTGAACACTTTAGAGATCAATTTTCTTGGCCATCCGCGTCAGTTCCGCTTCCCGAAAGCATGTCTGCATCAACAGTGTGGAATGTTAGTCCCGAATAACCATCCGAATTAGAAGTAAGCGATGCAATCCTATCTCTTAAGCGCCGCAAAGCCGCCGGCCCCGATGATCTGCTTCCGGGATTGTTTAAGGATGGTGGAAATGTAATTTCAGGAGCGTTGACCAAACTTTTTCATACTATATGGAATGAGGAAACCGTACCACTTGACTAGAATGAGTCGACCATCATTCCATCTTCAAAAAAGGCAATCGTTATTCGTGCGATAACCATCGTGGTATAAGTTTGACTCCGGTCGTATCAAGGTTATTTTCTTCCATTATCCTACGTCGTCTTAGCGCCTAACATGAATCACAAACAAGAGAAGAATAGGCCGGATTCCGCGCAGGACGAGGTTGTATAGATAATATTTTTACGTTAAGGCAAGTTCTCGAACAGAGACATATCACCGTCCCACAATAGTCGTCTTTCTAGACTTCAAGGGTGCATTTGATTCGGTGGATCGCAATGTTTTATTCCATATCTTGTCGAAAAGCGGTGTGCCCACTAAATTTGTTAATATTATACGAGCTCTCTACACAATACTTCTGGTCGCGTTAAGGTTTACAACGAATTAACGCATAACTTTACAACCAGCAGTGGTGTTCGTCAAGGTTGTCCACTTTCCTCATTTTTGTTTAATTTTGTAATCGATGCTATTATGAACAACACTCTCTCACACATTCAGGACGCTGGAGTTGAAGTTCTCCCGGGAGATAAACTAGTCGATCTTGACTATGCGGACCATATCGTACTATTATTCGACAATCAGGATGCTGCCCAGGCCACCTTGAATAGATTAACAGACGTTCCGCCTTTCGGTATGAAATACGCATCATCTAAATTTAAGATACTGTTACAGGATAACCCACCACTAACTCCAATATTGCGACTGCAGAATGAAGATCTTGACATAGTCTACAGGTCTACATATCTTGGGAGCTCTATCAATAATGTAGGCAATATGTCCGACGAGGTGAGAATACGGATCGCGAAAGCTAGAGTAGCTTTCTCGAACCTTCGTCATTTATGGAGAAACGCGAATATTTCACTTTTCCTTAAAGGTCGTGTTTACAATGCATCTGTACGCACAGTCTTACTATACGCTAGTGAAACTTGGTCTCTTAGAGTTGATGATCTGAGACGCTTACAAGCATTCGATCATCGTTGTTTGAGAAGTATAGCACATGTTGGTTACCAACAACGAATAACTAACGTTGACATCCGTAGACGTATTTTTGGATCTGACAATAAGCGCTCGTCTTTAGAAAAGCAAATAAAGCTCCATCAACTTCGTTGGCTCGGTCACGTTTTGCGTATGCCCTCATTTGCTCTCATCCAGCACCAAATTGGCGTAAGAAACAAGGTGGGCAGATTTTGACATAGCAGAAACAATTAAAGTCACTTACATCCAAACTGGGTAGTATAGGATCAACTCGTCTGCCGGGATGGGGTCCTCGTGCACATCACAGTTCTTGGTTAGAAACCCTTAGCGATATGGCAGCGAATCGAGCTCAGTGGCGATCTTGTTGCAGATGTATAGTAGAATCATCTTCGTAACTTTCTTTTCTTAGTAGGGCAAAGTTAGCTGCGAGGTTCGGTTTGTTTATGACGTGATACGGTGAAATCCGCAAGGAAGCTGTGTTGCTGATGTCGCCTTGCCCGAATGCTAACTTGGCCATAATGGTGTTGTGGAGAGGTTTAGTTTGCCTCATTTCTGTGAGTTATCCTGATAAATTTACTCATAGTAGCAAGGTTTTCCTTCTCTCTCTACCCCTCTCCCTCTCTCGTAAATCTCAATAATAATTTATCTAAATTCACTTATATACTTTTTTTCTCACTCCTTATGGTTATATGGCAGTGAAACATTAGTCACTTGACTTTTGTGTGGCTGGAAATGATGATGCCATGGTATCCATACATAACGCCAGCTCTTTTTATTTATTTGCTTTGAACACGCGAAATTAATTTAGCTGACTGCAATGAACTACCTGAGTTGTGGTGATAACAAAGAGAACATTTCTTCGTTGGATAAACAGGCGTTATTTGCTGAATTTCAACTCAGTAAAACACTGCAGGATTTCCGGTTACAACCACACGAAAAACTAAGCGAAACATGTCAGAGTAAGTACAGGTTTATATATTTGTAAAATTTATATAAAGAAGATTAATTTAATAAATCGCAAATGGGGCCTCAAAATTTTCATTCTCTAAAAAATTCCTCCTTTACATGGGTCACAATCATATATTTATATATTTCCATATTTTGAATTTAAGCCTAATTTTTCGTTAACTAGGACTCTATCACATTTCTCCGTCCATGTACGCAAATGCATATACACACATGAATGTGGCATACATACATGCATAAATGGTAATGTCGTACGGCATTTACTTGAAGCTGGGGCGTTTACACTATCTTGTCTTGGTCTTGCATATCAGGCGATAAGAAGAACCGCAAATAAGCCGTCTTTCAACTGCCTTTTTAACTTAAACTCTGCTTGATATAAATGGCATTGTGCAGAGGCAAAAAGCGTTTCGTTTGCGGGTGCTTTCCTGATAGGCAAAACTTCTATTTTCATTTACAGCTTTTTCTTTTCCAGTTTTATTTGTGAATATTATTATTTCTATATTCTTCTCATGGTTATGCGGCACTGCAGCATTCGTTTTTAAATTCCGTTTTATTTCTGTTTTTAATCATAATGTGGGTTTTATTTATGTATGCACGTATGTTTACGTATGTACGTTTGTATGTATGTATGCATGTGCATGTGTATGTGTAAGTATGTTGGCATGTGCGTTTGCATTTATGCATGTATGTGTGTGTTTGCATGTAATTTTCGATGGATGTATGATTGTATGTGTTTACGCGTATGCATATGTCCGTGTATTTATGCATGCATGCATAAATGTTGACCTCTAAAAAGTTGTGCGGAAGTTTTTAATGTTTAGTTTGATTATTTTGTTTTTATATTTTTTTAAATTTAAATGTTAGATGTCAAATCCTTAACTGGTGAGGCCGAAATTAAACAACCAATTGTCCAATTAACAGTAAGCAATACGACTTCATCAAAAACAAATGGTCATGATAGTTGCTCGCCCTCTGTTTCTCGACGCCGTTTTATTTGTTCAGACAAACTAGGAAACTCGCTACCAGTTGTACCGGCTGTTTTGGATTTCAGTCCCGATTCCTTGGCTGTTCAGTGTACTGAAAGTGGTAGAGTTTCCCTTCCAAACTTCTCAAATTCAACTGAGTCCGAAAACGTCGACCTTTCATTAGCCCAATCTAAGTCAAAAGAGGCATTGGAAGAAAATGACCAAAAGGAATTTGTTACCTTCTCTAAAAAGTCAACAAACAAAGGTAATAAAATGGCTATTGATTCTGAGCTACACGATAGTAGTTTGTTCTCTCCAACTGAAGTTCTACTGAAATTGCCAGATTCTGCCGAAATATGCAGCATTTCCAATTTCTGTTCGATTAAAGATGAGCAAAATATAAATAGTGTTTCTACGCCTGGCAACCAAATAGAAGAAGTTCCATCTATTAAAGATGAGCATACCAATGCTGCAACCTTTTTTCCGTCCGTGGATGAAGCGTCAGTCGACACAGCACACTGCAGTCCCGTTACGTCTTACAAGGCTGTTTCAATTAACAATGTGAGTGTTGATGGACTGTTAATATATTGTGATGAAAGCGACCAGGATAAAATTGGTAAAGGAGAAGATTATCAACCAAGCGGCAATTTTGACATAACCGTAGCTGATAAGACTGATCTTCCTTTTGAAGAGCCAGTGGATGCGAATAATGGAGGCTGTATCCAGAAGACCGATAGTTCGTCAGATTTTGCGAATTTGTTAAAATTACCTTCAGCAATGACAGAAATTGGTACCAGTGAAAATTTATGCACGAGCAATTCTGGTAGTGCAATATCAGTTACCAAGAGTGCGTCACAAAAATCAAACGTATCTGGAAAGTCAAGTCTAGCTGGAGGTCTTATCGTTAATGCGGATTTGGCCAAGTTTATTCAGGATCAAGCAAGCCAAGTAAGTTTCGACAATAATACCAAAAAATAATTGTTTAATGCTTATAAATTGAGGTTCCTTGTGTTAAATGAACATTGATTGCGCGGGCGGTAATAACAATTATTTATTTAAATCAGTAGAACTTGTGTTCTTTTTGATGTTTATTTTATTAATTAGTTAAGGTTTTGAGATTCAAATTAAAAGGTTTTTGTGTCTTAGTTAGCCTTTCTTAATGCAGAGGTTCCACACTGAGTTGTCATATAACAATAGGCATCTCGGATTTTGAATTGGTCATTGAGCAATTATGAATGTGTATTAATAGTTCTGCAATACAAGGATCTGGACCTGAATTCATTGACTTTGTAGTACACAATAAAAGTTTACTCGCTCAGCATAACATCTGCGTGTTGTCATTTGTTGTCATTCATCGTAACTGTTGCATTTTATTTATTTATCCCCCTAAACGTCCATACCACTAAAACATATTTACTTAATTACCTGCCACAATCGATTACAATTTTTTTGAAGGTGGCAGTACGGCAACAAGTTTCACATTTGCGCAAAAATGTCAAAAAGCAGCAATCCGCAATGCTGAACAGCGTTGGTGGTGGCGCTACACTCTCGTCAACTTTACTGTCTGATTGCGGATTACCAGGCACCACCTCTTTAAGCCCATCAGCTCAGCAGTTTCGAGCCGAATTACCACCGCGATTTGCTCGTCTTCTAGCGGAGAAGCGCGCCAGAGATGTGGAACGCCAGCAGGTATGGCCAAAAACGCATTTTTGTCCACGTGTAACCAATTTACTTTTTTGTTGGCATATATTTAGAGTTTCAATTACTGCAACATCACCAGAATAACACAAATAACGAAATTCGTTTGTTAAACCTGGGTTAGGCAATCATGTCGGTGTATTTGATGGGAGATGTTGTGCGACTGGTTAAATGCATTGAAATTGGTATTTGTTATCAAGTTCACGCACTTGATTTAAATAAGTTTAGATAAAGTCTTGTTTATTAATTATTTGAATGATATTGTTGAGCCTTTAAATGACGCAGAATTGTATTGGGGTGACAGATACGTTTTAAACTTTGTGCAATGGTTGTTGTGAGCGACTGATGAATAACTACGCAGAGTGAGAATTGTAGTTGAGTTATACAATCTTAGAATGTAGTTTCGCCGCTGGGCGTCCTTCAGTCCCCAGGCAACTGTGGACCTAAATATCATGTCCAGCCATACAAAAATCAAAAGTGACTAATGTTTCACTACCATATAACCATAAGGAGTGAAAAAAGTATATACGTTAATTTAGACAAATTATTAGTGAGATTTACGAGAGAGAGAGAGAGAGAGAGAGAGCCGTTAATTTATGAATTACTAAATATGAGGCGTCTGACACGTTTGGCATACGTTCATCATCATCATGTCCAGCCATACAAAAGTCAAAAGTGACTAGTGTTTCACTGCCATTAGAATTTAGACAAATTGTTAGTGAGATTAACGAGAGAAAGAAGCAAAGATAGAAAGAATATCTTGCTACTAGGAGTAAATTTATCAGGATAACTGACAGAAATGAGGCAAACTAAACCTCTCCACAACACAATTATGGCCAGTTTAACATTCGGGCCAGGCGACATCTAGTAATAGCTTAATGACTGTAGTTGCATTTAAAACAGTCGTACTATCTTGAACATGCATTTTGATTAGGACCATACTTTTATTCGCTGTAGACTTACACTCATATTTGCCGGTAAGCTTATTTAGAATAAGCGTTAGGTCCATAATAGCAAAAATTAAAGTTTTCTTTCCATCAAAAATGAAGATTATCTATAATCTAAATTAATTAATTTTAGTTGTAAAATTCGAACACGGTGCACGAAGACTAAATCTTCGATACCCAGTGCAAATATTTACTCGTAGCATTGAAGTTTCCTGTAGAGTTGATAGTTGGGTGTCAAATGTCTGCGGAGATTCTTGAAACTAGATGGCAGTCTTTCTTACTCGTAGATCTATTAGTCTAAAAGCCCATCTTCGATAGTTCTGGACTTGAAAAGCTGAAGGGAGAAAGTGTTCACGCTAGATAACGGCCAAAATTTGTTACAACTTAGGTCGCACAATAGGCCTGAGAATACTAACCGGCAGAAAATCTGAGTTACCATAAAAATATTCTTTTAACTGATAAATGTAGTCTTGATTATTAGGAAGGAAACTTCAAATAAAAATTATTTTTGGTACTTGCATTCGTCTCGATTCACGAAACTATGCTTACTTTGAATCATTAAAGATAGAGAAATGTAATGTTTAAGTTCTTTTAGGTCGCAAAGCTGTAAGACATGATGATCTGCTTTTGACCTTATTTAAGGTTGGTGGTGTCAATTTGTAGCGCGATGCATTGTCATTGCGTACTATCTAAAATGAAGACACCGCGTCAGTTGCTTGGGGCGAGTCATCCATCATTCTTATCTTTAAAAACAAGCGAAATGTTTACGAATACCATCATGACATAAGCTTTATTCCAGTCGTTTTTTTCGCATCGTGTGAATCATGTAACAGAGGAGAAGCTAGATTCATTTATTGACGAGGTTGTATAGATAGTATTTCTAATATAATTGCCGTCTTTATCCACTCGGTTGATTGGATTGAACTATTGGTCATTCTATTGAAAATTGATATTGTCGCTAAATATGCGGATAAAGTAGCGCACTATTTTGCTAGTAGAGGCGAAGTCGACAGGGTTGTTCACATTCTGCACTTCCTTACAATATATACTACCATGAACTATAATCTTCCTTACAGTGCGAAGGAAGGCGTTGATGTAGTCCAAGGCAACAGATTAATTGGCATCGATTTTGCAGACAGCATTGTATCATTGATTTTTTGAAGCAGCATTCAGTATCGTTTTGTGTTAGCAAGTTCACTGGCTCGATCACGTTTGGCGTATGCTCTCAATTCGATTGCTCCAAAGAGCTCAGTTATCTTATCCAGCACAAGATTGGTGTAAGAACCAAGGTGGACAGATTTTGACATGGCAGAAACAGTTGAAGTCACTTGCATCCAAATTGAGAAATACAGGACCCACTCATCTGTCCGGATGGGGTCCGCGTGTGCATCACAGTTTCTCGTTAGATTCCCTCCGCGATATGGCATCGAATCAAGCTCAGTGCTGATCTTGTTTCAGATTTCTAGTAGAATCATCATCGTAACCTTCTTTTCTTAATAAGGCAAAGCTAGCTCAGAGGTTTGGTTTGTTTATGACGTGAAACCAGCAAGGAAGCTGTATTGCTGATGTTGCCTTGTCTAATAACTAGGTACTCTATTTCTCTCTCTCTCTCTTACCCTCGTAAATCTCACTAATAATTTGTGTGTATAAATTATTATTTTTGTCTATTTATAATTTTTTGTTTTGCTTATGGTTTTACGGCTGTTTTGGCATTTGTATGGCTGTGCATGATGACGATGATGATAATGTTTTAGAAAATATTTTCTTAAATTTCATCATATCTATTCAAGTGTCTGAAGCACGCATCCTACACGTAATATTCTATCATGGTTTTGTCTTGATATTTATTTTATTAGGCTTTTATCAACGACCTGGACAAGCCCGCGCCATTGGCCCGCAAAGAGTCAGAACCAGAGTCGCATCAGAATGTCGCAGATGGATTTACTGATTTTTCTTGCAACGTTGCTTGTATATCTTCAGATATGTCTCAAGTGGCATCTTCAGTACCACTTCCGCCTTGTCTTTCGTCAAATCCGATTAAGCGTTCGACAGCATTTGAAGATCCTTCTTCAAGGTTATATGGACAACCGCGATTGAGCCATCCACCGTTTCATCATTTCCCTCCCATCGCACAGTCTCAATTTAGACAACCTTTGCATACTAGACAGCCGATTTCCAGTTTAGCTAATCAAACAATAAGTAGACCCAACCTACATTTTAGTAGATTTGCTGTCAATAATTCACCCGGACTGTATGCTCCATTTGTCTATGCTAATGATTTGTCTTCGACACATGTTAATCAGCATGTCATCAATGGTAGCTTTAATGGTCAGTCTAATGGATTCAGCTCGCCGTTTGTTCATAATAGTTTTCGTAACACCGATGCATCTGATGCACAGTTTAAAATGGTGGCAATGAACAACAATCATCCAATATTTTCTTCCAGTCTGGGGTGTGTTAATGAAGCTGGTGAATTAGGAAAAGTAGATGTTGACCTAGAAAATGGAGTTAGTGAGGTGAGCTACTGTCTTAATACTATTTCCTTAATGACTTATTCGTTGTGGTTGCATTTTGTCATCTATCAAGTCTTTCTTTTGGTTAAAAATAGTTATAGATTATGTTATTCATATGACAACTAATTGAAGTTAAACGAACATTGGTTGCCTTATTTCTGGGTTATTGATAACATGAAATCCTCACGGAAGCTGTATTGCTGATGTCGCTTTGCCCGAATGCTAACTTGGCCATAATGGTGTTGTGAAGAAGTTTAGTTTGCCTCATTTCTGTGAGTTATCCTGATAAATTTACTCATAGTAGCAAGGTATTCCTTCTCTCTCTGCCTCTCTCTCTCACTCTCTCGTAAATCTCACTAATAATTTGACTAAATTCACTTATATACTTTTTTCACTTCTTATGGTTATATGACAATGAAACATTAGTCACTTTTGACTTTTGTGTGGCTGGACATGATTATGATGATGATGATGATCATTAAAACAGTTGAGGTATAGGGCATTTGTTACAGCCTTCAGGTGGTTCCAATGTTGCTTTTCTGGCACTGCGAATGCACTTATGACCTTCACGTCGCGTGAGTGCTTGCACTAACAGGATAATGCTCGAAAGTAATTACTGGTACCTTGAAAATCGAAGTTAATTTACACGGTTGGTGCTCTTTATTCTTGATCGATAAATCATCTAGTTGCTTCTTTTCAGCCTTGGTTGGTAGGTCATATAAGAGCAGGATGACCGAATCTCAATAATTTATCTTCATTGGAAATAAACGACCTGGTGTCCTCGTATAGAACACAAATATATATGATTATTGCTTGAATGCGCATTCGTATAAGAGATTGTACCGTCCGATTGTCCCATTTATGTTGACCAAATGTATAGTTTGTATAGGGTGTAGTATTGGCTCCTACTGACAAGTCGCCAGTAAGAACGAGACGTATGCGTGAATGAGTATTTATCCATTATTCTTATCGACTTTGGTTGATTCTTATTGTTCTTCACGTATTGTTCAGAATTTGCCCAGAGTTTCCAACATGGACGAAACAGGTTTAAAAGAAACATGTTGCGCGACAGGAAATAAACAATTTACCTGATTTTCGGATTGCGTACCAAAATATTTGAATCCACTGTCATCATGATTTTTGCAGATATTTCGACTGATTACTCCTCAATTCAAAACAAACGAGAACACATACACACAGGCATGACGTACGCCTATCTAGTGAGTTGTCAGTAATTGTCATTAAATCACTGTAATCTCATTGCGAAGAGTGTATACATGTAGACACATACACAAACCAATTTAACATACACTTTCCTAACATTTTTATAAAAAAACGTTATTCTTAAGAGATCTATAAACAAGTATAAATGAGGCGGTTTAAATTAATATTTCCACTTGACATATTGATTGTCAACTAAGTGTGTGATGTGTTTGGCATTGAAAAAGACCTCCGTAATTGGAGGTCGAAATATCTGCAAAAATCATGATGACAGTGGATTTAAATATTTCGGTACGCAATCCGAAAATCAGGTAGAAAATGGACGAAACAGGTCTACTGTATGAATTTCATTTTCCAGATTATATCCTACTTAGTTTATACTGATAAATGTGTGTGCACAACGTGTCAGGTGTTTAATTACATAAACAGTTTAATTAGCAATGTCCTATTACGTATAAGTACTATGTAGAAGTCGTGTGGCTTAATTAAGCAAGATCAAATTTTATTGCACCAAATACTCGATAAGTAAAATTAAATATTAAATTAAAAATTAATTAAGCGAGTAAATACTGTTTGTTGCGGAGAACTAATATATATGCAAGTATGTATTAGGTGTTGCGAACCTAGTAACAAATTAGTTCAGTTGTGACCAGAAGGATAAACCTAAGGCAGCATGAACGGAAAGTATAATCTCATGCACATTTGTTTCGTAAATAAGCGATTCCCTTTAACGTGAAATTATGATTTAGAGTCCGTGGTACTCAACTAAATTGGATCAGATGCTAATGAATGAAATACTCAATATATAATTGATATCAATTAGATAACCGTTAACGTAATATTTTTTATTTATGGAATGATGTGTTTGCTATTATGCTTAACTTATTCGATTTGTTCTCAAAAGGTCTCTTCATTTGGTGTTGAATGTTATATTTACTTTTGTTTCTGGCGCGTAATCTTTCTTGCGAACTTTAATTGGATTTCGTATTATTATATACGTGTGGCCATTTCATTTGCTCTCGTCTTGTCTATAGTCATTGAAATCTCCCGTCTGAGGCCTGTCAGGCCCTGGCTGGTTTTTCAACGTATTTGGTGTGATCTTTGCAGATATTATTGGGTAGAATCATCTTATAAGTCAAATATACTATTGATCCTGTTTCAAGTAGCGGAGACTTGGGGAATAGAATTTTATAAATATTGGTGCCTGAATAGCTTCGCTAATAGATGTATTTACCATGTATTATTTACTAGATTGCCGGCTGAGCGTTAGAATTTATAACTCAAGGGCCAAAGTTACGAGTCGACCAGTTTCAGACGACAAATCTTTACAATCGGACCTTGTTGTGGAACGTTAATTGGGCTGGTTGTCCACCATTTGAGAAAGTCGATTTCATAGCCTGCTCTCCAGGTCATCGAAGGAATCCGGTGGATACCTGGAACCGCATGACGGGTATGCCAGCCATCTCTTGGCTGGATACCGTTATTCAGAGCACTGGATACTCATCAACCAAGGGACGATCTAAGGACGAGAATCTTAATGTCATTTCACAATATGGAATAATTAAAGGCATGCTGAAGAGAGTTTGGTCAAAGAGCAAAGGATATTACAGTTAAATATTGTTTGTTGCGAAGAGCTAATATATATGCAAGTATGTATTAGGTTTTGCGAACCTAGTAACAAATTAGTTCAGTTGTGACCAGAAGGATAAACCAAAGGCAGCATGAACGGAAAGTATAATCTCATGCACATTCGTTTCGTGCTTACTGGCGACTCATCAGTAGGAGCCGGTATTACGCCCTTAAACCACTATATATTTGGTAGAAGAATGTGGAATAATTGGACGGTACAGTCCTATTGTAACATCATAATTTCTTATCAAGAGAGAATATTTGCCAATTAATGCAGAAAGGTTCATACTAATGTTTCCAGTAAAACGGGATCGTTCTCGCTAGCCGCCGTTTTTTAACTTTATTCCTGTGGTATTTCTTTTCCTTGTTTCTTATTTTTACACGTTTGTGGCTTATATTTAAATTTGATATAATAATTTTTCGGTAACAAATTTATAGATTAACCAACGAAATACTTTCTTGCGGCATAATCAACACACCTCAATGCTGAGTCATATGCCAAGAATGCCATTTTCGTCGGAGGTCATGCCTCGAAACGCACCGACCAGCGGCGTTCCATCTTTGTGTCCACCAAATTTCGCTTTTAATGAAACGACTCGAGGTATGTATCAAGGAATTCGTATGATGCCCATGCCGCTCACAGTATGTGATGGTTTTCAGCGCCCGTTACAAACGCCACTTATACATAACGTGCCTACACCATTGTCGGCGTCAAGATTCTTACTCCCATCAGAACATCCAGTGAATCAGGTAGTTTATTCGAATGTTAATTTTGATTAATATATAGTTTGTAGCAACAAAATGCCGACCTGACAGCCGGTGAGCTCATAGTAATCGAATTGGCAGTGTTATCATACACCATGGCAAGACAAAATGGATACAGATATCAATCGACTTAAAGTAATAATAATTATGCTCCAGTCGATTCAGCAGATGATTATCATCTTTAGCCGTGCTAGCATGCGCTAAAGAAGCATTTTTTTAATTAAACGAACATTTGTTGCTCGGGTGGTACAAAAATTTCTATACTCATGGTTGCGATCTTGATATAAACATCTGGCCCATTATGTACATACATTTATCAGTATAAACTAAGAATTTATAGTGTAAAAAAAGTAATTTATTCAGTTGACCGGTTTCGTCCTTATTGGGAACTCGTCACATACGGGCCAGATTTTGCCGCGGGCAGAGTTAGAACCCGGGCACTTCTGCTTTGGAATCTGGTGCTCTAACCACTGAACCACCTTACACTTTGTCTGGTATATTCATCTGTGCACAAATAATCACACGAAATAATGACATAATATAAAATGAGCGTATAATCTCATATGAACCACTTATTTTATGTTTATGAATAGCTATTGCTGTTTCAACATATAGGCGTCCGTTGCATATCTTTATGTTTTGATATGTTGCTGAATTGCACAAGCGGAATACTGCGTGGTTCCATCTCCGTTATTTTTGCTAATAAATTATTGTAATCCGCTTTCATTACAATTACACATTATTGGGAAGGATCTCAAATTTGCTTCAGGTAATTGACGTGGATATTTGTTTTCAAGGTCATCTGTGGATATCAGCGCATCCCGGTAAGCTTAATTAATATAATATATAAATAATATTATGGTTTATCAAATATTGAGGATACAGAGCAGTTAGCAAGTGGACTTAAGGAATGTAATTTAAAAGATAGTTCAGAGGAACTGAAGTGTTCCAAATTAGATTCCGGGCCTGGCATCCCAGAGGCTCTCTTATGGTAGTGACTAAAGGGCCTCTATAAACAGGATTGCAATGACTGAATGTTCAATTATTCTTAGCGCGTGTCAGACATTATGCTACACTTGCCAAGTGGCATAACGTAATTATGGTTAACGTCTGTGGTTGGGTAGAGGGCAATGTAATTAAATTACATCACCCTCATCATCATCATCATCATCATGTCCAGCCATACTAAAATCAAAAGTGACTAATGTTTCACTGCCATATAACCATAAGGAGTGAAATAAGTATATAAATGAAAGCAGAAATAATATTTTAGACAAATTATTAGTGAGATTTACGAGAGAGAGAGAAATTGCCTTTTCTACCTTATACAATGCATAGTGCACACTGAAAGATGTGTATATTTGGGCAATCTCGAAAACTTGATTTAAATAATGTTACCGTCGCTCGCGCAATCAGTGATTAGTTAAACAAATAAGGCTTCTGAAACTGCGCTTTTGACGTATGCTTTCAATTTATAACAGTTAAATACTGTTTGTTGCGGAGAACTAATATATATACAAGGGAGTATTAGGTGTTGCGAACCTAGTAACAAATTAGTTCAGTTGTGACCAGAAGGATAAACCAAAGACAGAATGAACGGAAAGTATAATCTCATGCACATTCATTTCGTGCTTACTGGCGACTCATCAGTTGGAGCCGGTATTACGCTCTTTAACCACCATATTTGGGTGAAGAATGTGGGATAATAAGACGGTACCGTCGAAACTTTATATGATGTTAGCTTCACTACTACAGGTTTACACATTCGTCTAGGAGTTTGTACAGTCCTATTATCCCACATTCTTCACCCAAATATATAGTGGTTAAAGGGCGTAATACCGGCTCCTACTAATGAGTCGCCAGTAAGCACGAAACGAATGTGCATGAAATTATACTTTCCGTTCATGCTGCCTTTGGTTTATCCTTCTGGTCACAACTGAACTAATTTGTTACTAGGTTCGCAACGCCTAATACATACTTGCATATATATTAGTTCTCCGCAACTAACAGTATTTAACTGGATAAGTGCATGGTCCGAGTCGACATAAGTGTTCCAAAAAGAACGACAATCCTGGATGGGACCACGCCATCTATAGCTAATTGCTATATGATCTATTTGAGTTCGCCGTTATCCGGTTGCTGGAGGATGCCATGTGGCGCAACGTCTGACACTGTGTCTGAAGTTATTACTACTTAAATATAATCTATGTTCCGCACTGCTACCCAAAAGCTGTTCAACATTATCGTAGCGAGTCGAGCTTAATATGTATCTTCCACCTAAATGAAATTCTGCGTTACTTAAGTGCCTAACTTGATCATTCATGTCACCCATAACCAAGACTATATATAAACTTCGTGCTCTACTTAGTAAGGAGCTTATTTCGGAGTAGAATGCGTCCTTGATTTCGTCTGTGTTGCTATCGGTAGTAGCATATGTATATACAACTAAGAGACAGTGTGGTTTTACTTCCAGTCAACAGTTGGCGGTTAGTGAGAGCAGCACCAAAAAGATAGCAAGTATGCCAAACTTTAAACTCATCTTTAGACTTCTGAAGGAGAATGACCACTGGCGACTTATAAGCATACTCCCAACTGGAGTAATTATTATCGGCCTAAAGCGGCAGTTTATCTAAACGTGAGAAAATTGAACATGAATTTTCCATGTCCACTATGAATGTGTGATCGGGTTTATCTTACATCTGGAACATAACTCTGAATTGTTATGTAATTGTATGCATGTAAAATGTGATGATACAAATTCAAACGTTAACTTTGGAGGACATTTGCTTGAAATATTTTTAAGGTTTTTACGTCTGTTATGCGTTACTTTGTTGAACGTCCTACTGTTCATTCATTAATCTCACAAACGGGTTAGACCTCAATACAAATTCATTAAAACTTGCTACCTATTTTGACGTTTTGTGCGAAAACAAGATGCAGTTCCATGATGAACTGAGTTTAATATCGTGTAACCGTCATCCTAAACGGCAATGGTTAGATATCCTGAAAGAAGTACTTCGCTGATGCATAGCCAAGTACTACATCCATTTATACATAAATTTAAGCCTAACTAAATAAATACTTGCATAAATAATCTTAAGTCTCTCGTTTCGTGTCCCAAAAAAACCTTTGTTAACACGGGCTAATTAACTAGGTCTCTCCACTGGTCTGTGTTTTCCACTATATAGTTTCGATATTAATGTTTTCCTGAGTTCATGGCTCACTTCATCGCTGAACGCTGTTTGCTATATACGGTAAATTGAGGGGATTTTGAACGTGCTTATAGATCTGTGATTCAGAATTTGCAACTGCCATAATCCATGAGTAGGTTGCCCATGAAATTCCATGAAGTAGCTACGCTTCTACGCTTCTTCAAACTCATTAGCGATCTTATGCTAGTATTTTTCCTTTTATGCTGTGGAGTCAGCAGTAAACGAATAGTTTTTTAACGATCTAGGATGTAATCTCCTTTTAGCTTCGAATTCAGTATCATAGACAGCAAGGCAAAGCCGTTAGTAACTGAGGCTTCACAACTAGGAATGAGAGACTAAGTGCACTTTTACAACCCAAATATTTAACCATGAACAAGACGAACTGTAATAAATACATATTGAATGGATCGTTGCGCAGTATAAAAGCGATCGTCTTATATGCTAAGTCATTCTGGGTGGATATACTAAATCGGGCTACTGTAGAGATTTTATTATCAATTCGGCCTCTTTTCTGTAGCTTTTCTCAATCTAACAATAACGCTGTTTAAGATGTTGTGAATACGGTGGATGTTGATAAAATCTTTGAGCTCAAAGGTGGATTACCAAATATCGAAAATAATTTAAATAAACTATCATTTATTAACCATAAGTTAGGTTTGCTGTTGTGGGATAATTAATAGCGCTCTTAGGTCGATAAAATCTTAATTCCTTTATATTTTCGGGTGCACAAATTTTTTTGACCTTTGATTGGCGTGTTTCTACTTGTCCCGTCTCTGAAGCCTTACACAGAGATTTTTTCTGAATTTTCGAACTTCATTTCCAGTCCCATCTTTGGGTTTATATCATATTCACAGGAAAAAAACTTGTGGCAAATGTGATATCCTCATTCAAGACAGATCTATTTATATTTGCTATACTACTTGTATTGTTCTTGACTGGCGCAATATCCGGTCATATTGCCTATTCACCTCTACTCACATGCATCCACGATAATATCCAAACCCCCCACACACAAATAACTATACATACATAAGTACTCTAATATAAATTGGCATTTCTGGAATGAGTATAGTCAATCCATATGAATTGACATACCCGCCTATCAGTGTTGTCACAATTTTAATAATTTTCCGACGTGTAGAAGGATAAACGAAATTTTCAATTTAACTATATTGCGGTTATTGTATGCAATAAGTCATAGAGAGAGTGAAGTAAGTAAACTGTTGAAAGAATATATTATTACTCTAGCGTTTCAACAAGACCGAATATGGTGAGTTATTAATAAGGACGAAACCTGTCTACTGGATGAATTGCCGTTTTTACACTATACAAATCATAGTTTATAGTGACATATGTAAGTAATTAATGGGTCAGATGCTTATATCAAGATCGCAACCTTGATTATAATATAAAAGGTGGGTTCTTATTTAGAAATGAACAATACATGTTAAAAATCGATGAGAAAATTCAGTTTATTAATTTTGCTAGTAGAAAAATGAAGTAGCCTTGTGTCTTTTATATATATATATATATATATATATATATATATATATATATATATATATATATATCATAGATGGAAGAGCTTACCTAAAAAACACACAGATACTTGACAAAGCAACATTGACGATTATATGTTGTGAGATTACAACCGGCTAGTTTTTCATGAATTTTCCGACACTATGGGTTATAATTTAGACTTCACTTATTTCATTTTAATTTTAACATTTTGCCAACTTTTACTTTTATTTGAATTTATTAGGCATCAGAAATTGATACTGGTTCGATAACGGGAAGCTTCTCTGCTGACGGGCATACTTCTTTTCCTCTAGAAATGAATCTGGTCAAAGCTGAAGAGAAGTATAGATCTTTAGGTTGCGCTGACAGCGCTGTTTCTCTGTCAAAGTGTTGGCGTCTCGAAAATGATGATTATGCTATTCAAGACAATACGGCTACTATGTCCAAAATAATGGATTCAGTAGCGTGGCCTACTAGTCTGAATAACGAGCATTCAGTCGAGACTGGCGCGAGCAGTTTTATTAGAAGCAAGACTGGAGTGAGTGTGCTTGAGCTTTCGGATTCTGGTGCAATTCCCGCGTACAACAGTTCCACATACACGACTACAGCCAATAATGACGATTTTTCGCGATTAGTCGATTTACATGGAATTGCTGCTAGTTTATATGCTGCTCCGTCATCGTATCAAGACAAACAGCTGTCATCAATCGACAGAGAAATTAATGACAGCGAAATTTGCTCAATTCCAGCCATTGATGCATCAAGTTGTCAATCAGCGTGTAGTTTGAAAAACGGTGTTTCTCTCGAAGATGCTACTATTCACATTGATAGTGAATCCTGAGACCAATAGCTGATTGATTCTGGTTTCTGTTTGCAACTGCAAATATGTGCCTATTTGTGCTTATTTGCATATTCTGCCGGATACTGCTGTCTGCATTATTGCCAGCTTTCGGTCTGTTTTTATTTCCGCGAAGTTTAGTTGAGTCAACTATACAATTAAATCACTATCTTTGCTCAGTGATGTGAACTGAACTCAATGCAACGTGAGCGTGCTTGCTTGTTTCCCGTCTGTCTATCTGCTGTTTTAAAAGGCCGCCGTCTTTGCCTGATTAAATTGAACAACGTGGTCATCTGTTCAAATTAATATGATCGACACAAACCAGTCGTGGATAAGTTCAACACCCGCGCATGGATCATCTGGCCTTGTGGCGCTTCTTTAATTTAAAAAATTCTAATGCCCGTACAGAAATGCGCACACACACTAACATCAACATAAATGCCGCCTGGTATTTGTGCAAGGTTGATCATGATGGAAGGTAAGAGAAAGAAAATGCGAAGCTAAGCTGGAGTCAAAAAATAAGCACACGAGTACACGTTATTGGGTCTGGCTAGTAATGCATCAGATTGACTGAAGAGCAGACGAATGCATCTTTATATTCGCTAGAGCTCGCGACTTGTAAAATAGAAGATACGGCACACAGCTTTGGCACTTGATCAGCTTTGTCTAGTTAAATGAAAACTATTCAACAGCAGCAAATACTGATCAACTGTTATTTCTCTGAATCCAAGCATGTTCATTTCATTTATTCAACAATTGAAATAGCGAATGTTAACAAATCGAGGAGAAAATTCAGTTTATTAATTTTGCTAGTAGAAAAACGAAGTAGCCTTGTGTCTTTTTGCCGTACTTGATCGAAAATTATCTTTTTTGATATTGCCTTTAGAATACTGGTTCAGTAGGTTAACAACATGTTTAATTGCGTCTTTTTTAACCCATATTATTTACAATCGTCTTTTTTCTCTATGCTTTTGACAGCAGTGCAGTGTCTAACGGTATCTGATTATCAGTTTTCTTTCCGTTGTATAACAGGCTAATGGAACATATTATCAAGAATCTATAGCCAAATAAAGACAACTCCATAAATTTGGTCTACATTATTGGATAAGTAATCAAGTTTAATTGTAATCAAACAAGTACCAGAAGAACACCAATCACACTGTATTTAATCAGTCGTCGAACAACATTGAAAAACTACCGTCATCAAACGTTGTTTGATGACTGGTTAAATACAATGGATTGCTGTTTACTTCAAGTTCGCAAACTTGATTTAGAGAATTGTAACCAATACATGAGCAACCAATGATTGTTTAAGCAACAGAAAAAGTTGCTGGCCCTATCTGTCGACGAGACAAATCAAGGTAATCCATTCTGACACTTAATTAAATTAATATCACAAACCTAATGACAGTTATGGTAGTGATTACATATTAGTTACGCAGCCGAAAATCCAGCTAGTGTAGTTAAATTTTGAAACAGAAGCTAGTTTTTCATACACTTACCTTTAGTAGAATCAGGAGCCATTTGGCGTGTGAACCAGGGTGTTTACACTTGGCCACCAGAAAACAAAAATAGTTGTACGTATGATATCGATAAATATGCTACGGCACTAAGGAGCTACATCACGCCAACGTCCGGCATAATTTGCGTAGATACGTTGATTAGAACTTTTTCTGTCTTTCATTCATGTGTTGACGCTGGCATATTGCGAACTTCACTTAAATAAATTTTTTTCTACTTAATTTAAGGCTAAGTGCAGATATTTTGAAAGAAATGCCTACTAATACTTGTGCAGCTATGCCTTTTTGTGCATATTATTTATGTTCACAGATGAAATACTGTTGTCACTTTTAAATCGAAAGAAACTTCAATAAACGTGTATTTTCTAAACTATACGAAGTAATGGCGAAAATATAATGCGAAAGTTTTTTCAGCAATTTACGAATGGTTTTGTGGAACTATTGACTTATCATTCATTAATCTAACATTTTAAACAAGTCTTACAGCATTAAACCTTCATTTATATTTGATTTTATCCAAATAATCGGACATAACTAATTTTAGCTTCTTTAACATTGTGTAGGACCACCGATTAAAAATGACGTTTTAACATGTATCGGCTTCCATCGGAATTCGATTAGCCTTCTGATGGGATAGTCGTGCAGTCCTTTAAAAACGAATACTACACCGATATGTGAGGGCGAGCGAACTCCTTGACCTTTATTAGGGAAGTGATTGCGGAAAAAATGATTCTATTAACCTTGGATAGTTCTCAGATATCCAATCGTGGTTCAAATAAATATTCCATCCGATCGAATTTAGTTGGCTCAACTACATAAAAATACAATCGATTTTCATGGTTATGCTATATGATGGCTTTAACTATTTCTTCCATCTTGTTTCTTAAGATAATCTAGCGTCGGTTGAAAAAATAGCGCTCTACTGGTAAATCGAAATGATGACTCACAAAACGTGACCGAGCCAAGATAGTTTATGGAGCTTTATTTGCTTTCCTAACGAACACTTTTTGGCCGATCCAAAAATACGTCTAAGTACGCTTCTTCCATTTCTTTAGCCAATCTGGTCCAAAATGATTCGAGATCGAATTTTAGACCGCGCCTTGGTTGGCGCCTTACAACTATCCTTTTTATACGGCGAGCTTTCTTGAATTTGGACCTGGTTTCGAGTATGTTCGACCAAAGTAAATTCGAATTTTCGTCTTCAAGTCTAGTCAGCAGCTTTGACTTCGTATTTTTGTAGAGTGGACACGTGTTCCGGTTTGCTTACATTTATTTAATATTTATTCATAATTGTTTTCCTAGAATACTTCATTGGCAACCTACAACGCATGGTCCGAGTTGACATTAATGTTCTAAAACGAACAATTATAGATGCAAATTCGCCATCTATAGCTGATTGATACATTATACATTCGAGCCCACCGTTGTCTAGGGACTGAAGGACACCATGTGGCGCAACGTTTTACACTACGTCTGCGCAACTATCCGATTATCGTTGAGCATAAACCATAAACTGTATCTTCCACCTAAATGAAATTCTGCGTTACTTAAGAGCCAAAATTGAGCACTCGTGTCACCCATAACTACGCTTATATTTGAACTTTATGTTAATTATTGCGTACCTAGTAACAATTCAATTAATCAACTATGGTAACAAGTTAGTTCAAAGAGGACTAATTTGTTGCTAGGTGCACAACACATTTGCATATATATTATTTCACCGCAACAAACAGTATCTAACAATAAAACAATAGTTGATTGCGCTGGTGGTGGTAACAATTCTTTAAATCAAGTTTGCGAGCTTGAAGTAAACAACAATTCCATTGTTTTTAAACAGACGTCGAACAACATAACAAAACTACCGCCAACCGCAACGCACTGACGCGTTTCGACCTTCCATGATCATCATCAGAGTACGACGGCAAACTGACTATCGAGGATCAAACCGCATTGAATATATATGGAAATCAAATTTAGATAGGCGGCTCTCACCTCTAGCAGTCTCGCATACATTGAACTTGACTGGAAATGTCGGCTGCACAATTTCTATACGACTGGCTAAAAACAATGGGATTGGTGTTTACTTCAAGCTCGCAAACTTGATATAAAGAATTGTTACCACCACTCGCGCAATCAATTATTGTTTTATTCTATTGCTTATATGTTTATATGTGGCGAAAGCTGCTAACAGTTTATGTTCGTGACTGCATAGAAATTGTGCAGCCGACATTTCCAGTCAAGTTCAATGTATGCGAGACTGCTAGAGGTGGGAGTCGCCTATCTAAATTTGATTTCCATATATATTCTATGCGGTTTGATCCTCGATAGTCAGTTTGCCGTCGTACTCTGATGATGATCATGGAAGTTCGAAACGCGTCAGTGCGTTGCGGCTGGCGGTAGTTTTGTTATGTTGTTCGACGACTGGTTAAAAACAAAAGGATTGGTGTTTACTTCAAGCTCGCAAACTTGATTTAAAGAATTGTTACCACCACCCGCGCAATCAATTATTGTTTTATTGTATTGTTTATATATGTGTATCTGTGGCGAAAGCTGCAAACAGTTAATGCTCGTGACTGCATAGAAATTGTGCAGCCGACATTTACAGGGAGGCTCAATGGATTCGAGACTGATAGAGGTGAGAGCCGCCTATCTAAATTTGATTTCCATATATATTCAATGCGGTTTGATCCTCGATAGTCAGTTTGCCGTCGTACTCTGTTGATGATCATGGAAGGTCGAAACGCGTCAGTGCGTTGCGGCTGGCGGTAGTTTTGTTATGTTGTTCGACGACTGGTTAAATACAATGGTATTGGTGTTTACTTCAAGCTCGCAAACTTGATTTAAAGAATTGTTACCACCACCCGCGCAATCAATTATTGTTTAAATTGTATTGCCTATATGTGTATATGTGGCGAAAGCTGCAAACAGTTTATGTTCGTGACTGCATAGAAATTGTGCAGCCGACATTTCCAGTCAAGTTCAATGTATGCGAGACTGCTAGAGGTGAGACCCGCCTATCTAAATTTGATTTCCATATATATTCAATGCGGTTTGATCCTCGATAGTCAGTTTGCCGTCGTACTCTGATGATGATCATGGAAGGTCGAAACGCGTCAGTGCGTTGCAGCTGGCCGTAGTTTTGTTATGTTGTTCGACGACTGGTTAAATACAATGGGATTGGTGTTTACTTCAAGCTCGCAAACTTGATTTAAAGAATTGTTACCACCACCCGCGCAATCAATTATTGTTTTATTGTATTGCTTATATGTGTATATGTGGCGAAAGCTGCAAACAGTTAATGTTCGTGACTGCATAGAAATTGTGCAGCCGACATTTCCAGTCAAGTTCAATGTATGCGAGACTGCTAGAGGTGAGAGCCGCATATCTAAATTTGATTTCCATATATATTCAATGCGGTTTGATCCTCGATAGTCAGTTTGCCGTCGTACTCTGATGATGATCATGGAAGGTCGAAACGCGTCAGTGCGTTGCGGCTGGCGGTAGTTTTGTTATGTTGTTCGACGACTGGTTAAATACAATGGGATTGGTGTTTACTTCAAGCTCGCAAACTTGATTTAAAGAATTGTTACCACCACCCGCGCAATCAATTATTGTTTAAATTGTATTGCCTATATATGTATATGTGGCGAAAGCTGCAAACAGTTAATGTTCGTGACTGCATAGAAATTGTGCAGCCGACATTTCCAGTCAAGTTCAATGTATGCGAGACTGCTAGAGGTGAGAGCCGCATACCTAAATTTGATTTCCATATATATTCGATGCGGTTTGATCCTCGATAGTCAGTTTGCCGTCGTACTCTGATGATGATCATGGAAGGTCGAAACGCGTCAGTGCGTTGCGGCTGGCGGTAGTTTTGTTATGTTGTTCGACGACTGGTTAAATACAATGGGATTGGTGTTTACTTCAAGCTCGCAAACTTGATTTAAAGAATTGTTACCACCACCCGCGCAATCAATTATTGTTTTATTGTATTGCCTATATATGTATATGTGGCGAAAGCTGCAAACAGTTAATGTTCGTGACTGCATAGAAATTGTGCAGCCGACATTTCCAGTCAAGTTCAATGTATGCGAGACTGCTAGAGGTGAGAGCCGCCTATCTAAATTTGATTTCCATATATATTCAATGCGGCTTGATCCTCGATAGTCAGTTTGCCGTCGTACTCTGATGATGATCATGGAAGGTCGAAACGCGTCAGTGCGTTGCGGCTAGCGGTAGTTTTGTTATGTTGTTCGACGACTGGTTAAATACAATGGGATTGGTGTTTACTTCAAGCTCGCAAACTTGATTTAAAGAATTGTTACCACCAACCGCGCAATCAATTATTGTTTTATTGTATTGCTTATATGTGTATATGTGGCGAAAGCTGCAAACAGTTAATGTTTGTGACTGCATAGAAATTGTGCAGCCGACATTTCCAGTCAAGTTCAATGTATGCGAGACTGATAGAGGTGAGAGCCGCCTATCTAAATTTGATTTCCATATATATTCAATGCGGTTTGATCCTCGATAGTCAGTTTGCCGTCGTACTCTGATGATGATCAAGGAAGGTTGAAACGCGTCAGTGCGTTGCGGCTGGCGGTAGTTTTGTTATGTTGTTCGACGACTGGTTAAATACAATGGGATTGGTGTTTACTTCAAGCTCGCAAACTTGATTTAAAGAATTGTTACCACCAACCGCGCAATCAATTATTGTTTTATTGTATTGCTTATATGTGTATATGTGGCGAAAGCTGCAAACAGTTAATGTTCGTGACTGCATAGAAATTGTGCAGCCGACATTTCCAGTCAAGTTCAATGTATGCGAGACTGCTAGAGGTGAGAGCCGCCTATCTAAATTTGATTTCCATATATATTCAATGCGGTTTGATCCTCGATAGTCAGTTTGCCGTCGTACTCTGATGATGATCATGGAAGGTCGAA
This sequence comes from Eudiplozoon nipponicum, assembly GCA_029291075.1. Classification (NCBI taxonomy): domain Eukaryota; kingdom Metazoa; phylum Platyhelminthes; class Monogenea; order Mazocraeidea; family Diplozoidae; genus Eudiplozoon; species Eudiplozoon nipponicum. Next base: position 46,340 of record JAQBSW010001199.1, on the reverse strand, counting down.
ACGCGTCAGTGCGTTGCAGCTGGCGGTAGTTTTGTTATGTTGTTCGACGACTGGTTAAATACAATGGGATTGGTGTTTACTTCAAGCTCGCAAACTTGATTTAAAGAATTGTTACCACGACCCGCGCAATCAATTATTGTTAAATTGTATTGCCTATATATGTATATGTGGCGAAAGCTGCAAACAGTTAATATTCGTGACTGCATAGAAATTGTGCAGCCGACATTTCCAGTCAAGTTCAATGTATGCGAGACTGCTAGAGGTGAGAGCCGCATATCTAAATTTGAATTCCATATATATTCAATGCGGTTTGATCCTCGATAGTCAGTTTGCCTTCGTACTCTGATGATGATCAAGGCAGGTTGAAACGCGTCAGTGCGTGGCGGCTGGCGGTAGTTTTGTTATGTTCGACGACTGGTTAAAAATAATGGGGTTGGTGTTTACTTCAAGCTCACAAACTTGATTTAAAGAATTGTTACCACCACCCGCGCAATCAATTATTGTTTTATTGTATTGCTTATATGTGTATATGTGGCGATAGCTGCAAACAGTTAATATTCGTGACTGCATAGAAATTGTGCAGCCGACATTTACAGGCAATTTCAATGGTTTCGAGACTGATAGAGGTGAGAGCCGCCTATCTAAATTTGATTTCCATATATATTCAGTTCGGTTTGATCCTCGATAGTCAGTTTGCCGTCGTACTCTGATGATGATCATGGAAGGTCGAAACGCGTCAGTGCATTGCGGCTGGCGGTAGTTTTGTTATGTTGTTTGACGACTGGTTAAACACAATGGGATTGGTGTTTACTTCAAGCTCGCAAACTTGATTTAAAGAATTGTTACCACCACCCGCGCAATCAGTTATTGTTTTATTGTATTGCTTATATGTGTATATGTGGCGAAAGCTGCAAACAGTTAATGTTCGTGACTGCATAGAAATTGTGCAGCCGACATTTCCAGTCAAGTTCAATGTATGCGAGACTGATAGAGGTGAGAGCCGCATATCTAAATTTGATTTCCATATATATTCAATTCGATTTGATCCTCGATAGTCAGTTTGCCGTCGTACTCTGATGATGATCATGGAAGGTCGAAACGCGTCAGTGCGTTGCAGCTGGCGGTAGTTTTGTTATGTTGTTCGATGACTGGTTAAATACAATGGGATTGGTGTTTACTTCAAGCACGCAAACTTGATTTAAAGAATTGTACCACCACCCGCGCAATCAATTATTGTTTAAATTGTATTGCCTATATATGTATATGTGGCGAAAGGTGCAAACAGTTAATGTTCGTGACTGCATAGAAATTGTGCAGCCGACATTTCCAGTCAAGTTCAATGTATGCGACACTGCTAGAGGTGAGAGCCGCCTATCTAAATTTTATTTCCATATATATTCAATGCGGTTTGATCCTCGATAGTCAGTTTGCCGTCTTACTCTGATGATGATCAAGGAAGGTCGAAACGCGTCAGTGCGTTGCGGCTGGCGGTAGTTTTGTTATGTTGTTCGACGACTGGTTAAATACAATGGGATTGGTGTATACTTCAAGCTTGCAAACTTGATTTAAAGAATTGTTACCACCACCCGCGCAATCAATTATTGTTTAAATTGTATTGCCTATATATGTATATGTGGCGAAAGCTGCAAACAGTTAATGCTCGTGACTGCATAGAAATTGTGCAGCCGACATTTCCAGTCAAGTTCAATGTATGCAAGACTGCTAGAGGTGAGAGCCGCATATCTAAATTTGATTTCCATATATATTCAATTCGGTTTCATCCTCGATAGTCAGTTTGCCGTCGTACTCTGATGATGATCATGGAAGGTCGAAACGCGTCAGTGCGTTGCGGCTGGCGGTAGTTTTGTTATGTTGTTCGACGACTGGTTAAATACAATGGGATTGGTGTTTACTTCAAGCTCGCAAACTTGATTTAAAGAATTGTTACCACCACCCGCGCAATCAATTATTGTTTAAATTGTATTGCCTATATATGTATATGTGGCGAAAGCTGCAAACAGTTAATGTTCGTGACTGCATAGAAATTGTGCAGCCGACATTTCCAATCAAGTTCAATGTATGCGAGACTGCTAGAGGTGAGAGCCGCATATCTAAATTTGATTTCCATATATATTGAATGCGGTTTGATCCTCGATAGTCAGTTTGCCGTCGTACTCTGATGATGATTATGGAAGGTTGAAACGTGTCAGTGCGTGGCGGCTGGCGGTAGTTTTGTTATGTTGTTCGACGACTGGTTAAAAACAATGGGATTGGTGTTTACTTGAAGCTCGAAAACTTGATTTAAAGTATTGTTACCACCACCCGCGCAATCAATTATTGTTTTATTGTATTGCTTATATGTGCATAGGTGGCGAAAGCTGCAAACAGTTAATTTTCGTGACTGCATAGAAATTGTGCAGTCGACATTTCCAGGCAAGTTCAATGTATTCGAGACTGCTAGAGGTGAGAGCCGCCTATCTAAATTTGATTTCCACATATATTCAATGCGGTTTGTTCCTCGATAGTCAGTTTGCCACCGTACTCTGTTGACGATCATGGAGGGTCGAAACGTGTCAGTGCGTTGCGGCTGGCGGTAGTTTTGTTGTGTTGTTCGACGAGTGGTTAAAAACTATGGGATTGATGTTTAACTCGAGCTCGCAAACTTGATTCGAAGAAGTATCTAACAATATCTGAACTTCATGACCTACTTAATAATGAAAAAGCGTCCTTGCTGATATGTATGCTGTAATCGCTGGGAGTAAATGCATATTCAATGAAAAGCCAGCGTTTATCAATTTTACTGGTGCTGATTGTAGTAGAGTTTTTTAGGCGCGCCGCTCCAAGTTACCTATTTGCAGGGATCCAATCATTTAAAGAAACTCCATCTCGTTAACTCAGGTTAATACAGGCGTCCATGTACGGGCTAGAGAAAAGGAGGGCAGCCAAAAACGCGTAGATAAGGATAGTGTACCCAGTTCTGTAAAGTTTGTAGAAACTTGTATTATGTTTTCAGATACGCTAAATATATCGATTTCTTAATAATCCAAGATAATGGCAGGAGCCTATTGTGTAGTCTGTTTTAATGTTCGCATGTGCAATGCGCCAACAGTAAATCCTAATCCAGGTTTCAAAAATGATAGTTTACTAAGACTAGTTTTGATGTTTGGCAATCGAATAATTAATATGTTCAGCACTCACTCTATTCATAGCATCTAAAAGATCGTTAGATTCAGAAGAGTAAAGAGAAATAAAAGGTGCAGAACCTCATAACTATCCTGCACGTTCCAGCGGGTGATGCGAATGTTTATATACTGCTTTTCAAGGTTATATGATTTGTAAAAAAACATTAGGTATTGCATTTCTAGTGAGAATGGTTTTTATTTTTTTTTTTTTATTTCTCTTGGATAGTCTGCCAATCAAGGTTGATGAGAAATATCTGCCCAGACAGCAGTGGTCAAAGCTCCCATCTGCTGCCGAAACCTGCCCGTTGCGTCTGGCATACTTGCGCTCATTCTGCATAGTCAGATTAAAATTGAGGCTTCACACAAAGCGGGATGATGGATGTGTCCCTTTAGAACCGGTTATGTTCATGCTGCCATTCCCGAGCTGTCTAGCTCTATGGCTAATAGACAGTGTAAAAGCACAAATGTACGGACGGTTTTTGCACGTCGGCAAAACGACTCCTTGGACTCGTCATACATAGCAATTATTATAGCCGAACAACACGCACGACTTAAAAGAATGAAAACGGTTGCAGAAGTGGATTTGTCAAAATTATCTGATCTGCGTTTTGACTAACACAGGCTGAATTCCAATTGTTTTGTTTCTCGAATATATTTAAAAAGGCTACTGGCGGCCACCTTTTTCTGCTCACCCATCATCACAGGCTTTAAAAGCATGCGCGATATTTCCTATAGCCATATTATACTTAAGACTGACCTTTTGCTATATATAATTAAACGAAAATCGTTTGCGTGGGCGGTGTTAATTATTATAATCAAGTTTGCGGTCTTGATATAAGCACCTTACCCATTAATTACTTACATATATCAGTATAATCTAAGAATTGTATAGTGTAAAAAAGGCAATTCATCCAGTATACCGGTTTCGTCCTTATTGAGAGTTCATCATATACTGGTCAGAAATTGCCGCGGACAGTGCTCGAACCTGGGCACGTCTGCTTCGGAATCTGGTGCTCTGTCCACTGAGCCACCCTGTCGCACTCTACACTATACACAATTTTAAGTTCTATACTAACAGTTTCGAGCCCTGTCGGCGGCAAATCTTGGCCAGTACATGATTATTTCCTAATAGGGACGAAACCGGTCTACTGGATGAATTTCCTTATCTATACTATACAATTCTTAGTTTATACTTACATATATAATTAATTAACGGGCAGGTACTTTCGCTAGATAGTTGCGTGTCATGTGTGCGTTTGCGTATATATCCATAACTGCTATGTTCAGCCATCTAAGTGAAACTACAGTGGCTGAATATGAATTTACCATTTACACGTGTTTGTTAATTTGGTTTAATACTCACCATGTGAAATGACACACTTTTATGCTGGAAGGAGCCCAATAAATCAGATAAACTGAAATTTACCGTATGCCATTGTAAGTGATAATTTTTTAAATCAGACCAGGTCATGCCCATGTGACATTTCACTTAAACCACTCAGATTGTACTGAAGATTGTCTTGTTTAATAACAGCTGTTGTTAAGTCACTAAATTTACGCGTCACTAAAAGAGATTCGGTTAAATCTAATTAATACACATGTACGTCAAGCTAAATAAAAGTGCAGTCAATAGACATTAATTTACTCTTTCCACGCGCCAGACTAATTTTTCACTCAACGTTTGAGATGATTTATTATCAGACTGGTCTCAATAGATGGGGTTTAGAAATGACACAAAAATCCTATTCAATAAAATAATTTGCTTAATTTATGTATAGAAAATAAAATAAGGGACAAGACAATTTTGGAAGTTATTAAAAGCAAAAATAAGCAACGGAGGTAAAGAAGATAAAAGCCCTTTAGTAAGCGTAAACCTAATTGTTAAGGAGAGAAATTTAAAAAAAAAATCATTGATTCCGCGGATGGTGGTAACAATTCTTTAAATCCAGTTTGCGAGCTTGAATTATATACTAATCTCATTGTATTTATCCATTCGTCGTACAATTAAAAAAATCATTGATTGCGCGGATGATGATAACAGTTCTTTAAATCGAGTTCGTGAGCTCCAATTAAATACTAATCCCATTTTATTTAACCAGTCGTCGTACAATAAAAAATCATTGATTGCGCGGGTGGTGGTAAAAAATTCTTTAAATCAAGTTTGTGAGCTTCAATTAAATACTAATGACACTGTATTTAACCAGTCGTCGTACAATAAAAAAATATTGATTGCGTGGATGGGGTTAAAAATTATTTGAATCAAATTCGCGAGCATTAATTAAATATTAATCCCATTGTATCTAACCAGTCGTCGTACGATAAAATATCATTGAATGCGCGGATTATTGTAACAATTCTTTAAATCAAGTTTGCGTCTTTCAATGAAATACAAATCCCTTTGAATTTATGAAGTCGTCTTACAATAAATAGATCATTCATTGCGCGGATAGTGGTAACAATATTTCAAAGTTTGCGAGCTTCAATTAAATGCCAATCCCATTGTTTTTAACATGTCGTCTAACATTGAAAAAATAATTGATTTCGAGAATTGTGGTAACACTTCTTTAATTTACATTTGTTAGCATAAATTAAATATTAAACACTATGTATATAACCTGTCGTCGTACAATAAAAAAATGGTTGCACGGAAGGTGGTAACAATTCATCAAATCAAGCTAGCGAGCTTAAATTAAAAATTAGTCCCATTATATTTAACCAGTCATCGTACAATAAAAAAATAATAGATTGCGCGAATTGTGGTAGCAAATCCCTAAATCAAGTTTGGTAGTTTCAATTAAATACTAATCCTCTTCTATATAACCATTCGTTGTACAATATAAAAATCATTGCTTGCGCGGATCGTAGTGACAATTTTTTAAACCAAGTTTGCGAGCTTTAATTAAATACATATCCCATTGTATTTAACCTGTCTTCATACAATTAAAAAAATGATTGCGTGGGAGGTGGTAACAATTATTTAAGTCAAGTGTGCGTGCTTGAATCAAATCCCAATCTCATTTTTTTCACCAGTAGTCGTGCAAAAGAATCCATTGATTGCGAGCTTCAATTAAATTCTAATCCGTTTATATTTAACAAGTAATCGTGCAATAAACAAATACATTGATTTCGCGGATGTCGGAAACAGATTTTTAACAGGTTTTCGAGCTTTTATTAAATTCTATTCCTATAGTATTTAACCAGTCGTCGTACAATAAAGACTCATTGACTTCGCGGATGGTGGTAACCGTTCTTTAAATAAAGTTTGCGAGCTCAAATTGAATACCAATCCCTTTGTATTTAACCAGTCGTCGTACAATAAAGACTCATTGACTTCGCGGATGGTGGTAACCGTTCTTTAAATCAAGTTTGCGAGCTCCAATTGAATACCAATCCCTTTGTATTTAACCAATCGTCGTACAATAAAGACTCATTGACTTCGCGGATGGTGGTAACCGTTCTTTAAATCAAGTGTTGCGAGCTCCAATTGAATACCAATCCCTTTGTATTTAACCAGTCGTCGTACAATAAAGACTCATTGACTTCGCGGATGGTGGTAACCGTTCTTTAAAATCAAGTTTGCGAGCTCCAATTGAATACCAATCCCTTTGTATTTAACCAGTCGTCGTACAATAAAGACTCATTGACTTCGCGGATGGTGGTAACCGTTCTCTAAATCAAGTTTGCGAGCTCCAATTGAATACCAATCCTTTTGTATTTAACCAGTCGTCGTACAATAAAGACTCATTGACTTCGCGGATGGTGGTAACCGTTCTTTAAATCAAGTTTGCGAGCTCCAATTGAATACCAATCCCTTTGTATTTAACCAGTCGTCGTTCAACATTTCTTTAAATCAAGTTTGCGATGTTCAATTTAAGAATAATCCCCTTGTTTTTATCCAGTCGTCATTAAATAAAGATAATCATCGATTGCGGGAGTGGTTGTAACAATTCTTTAAATCAAGTTTGCGAGCTTGAAGTAAATACAATGCCCATTGTATTTAACCCGTCGTCGTACAATAAAAAAAACTGATTGCGCGGATGGTGGTAACAATTCTTTAAATCAAGTTTACGAGCTTCAATTAAATACAAATAGCATTGTATTTAACCCGTCGTCGTACAATAAAAAAATTATTGATTGCGTGGATGGTGGTAACAATTCTGTAAATTAAGTTTCCAATCTTGAACTAAATAATAATCCCATCGAAGTTAACCAGTCGTCTTATAATAAAAACATAATTGATTGCACGGAAGGTGGGAAGAATTGCTTAATGCAAGTTTGCGAGCTTCAATTAAATCCCAATCCCATTTTATTTAACCAGACTTCGTGCAATAAAAAAATCATTGATTGCGCGGGTGATGGTACCAATTTTGTAATTCACGTATGTTAGCTTGACATAAAAACTTAAGACACTGTATTTAACCTATCATCGTACAATAAAAAAGCTACTAATTATGCGGAAGGTGGTAAGAATTCTTTAAATCGAGTTTGCAAGCTTCAATTAAATCCCAATCCCATTTCAATTTACAAGACGTCGTACAATAAAAATATCATTGATTGTGCGGATGGTGGTAACAATTATGCATATGAAGTTTGCGAGGTTCAACTAAATAATAATCCTATTGTATTTAACCAGTCGCCGTACAATAAAGAAACCACTGATTGCACGGATGGTTCTAACAATTCTTTAAATCAAGTTGCGTGCTTCCATTAAATTCTTATCACATTGTATTTAACCGTTCGTTGAACAATTAAAAAATATTGTTGCGCGGATGGTGGTAACAATTTTTTAATGAAGTTTGAAAGCTTCAATTAAATACACATCCCATTGTATTTAACCAGTCACCGTACAATAAATATATCATTGATTGTGTGGATGGTGGTAACACTTACTTAAATCAAGTTAGCGAGCTTCAATTAAAAATTAATCCCATTATATTTAACCAGTCGTCGTAGAATAAAATAATAATTGATTGCGCGGATGGTGGTAACAATTCTTTAATTTAAGTTTTTGAGCCTCAATTAAATTCTAATCCAATTGCATTGAACCAGGCTTTGTACAATAAAAACATTATTAATTGCGCGAATGGTTGCAACGTTCTTTAAATCAAGTTGGCGAGCTTCAATTAGAAACTAATCACACTGCATTTAACCAGTCGTCGTACAATGAAAAAAATCATTCTTTTGAAATGCGAGCTTTAATAAAATTCATTGTACCCTTTTTATGTGCAAAAACAAAAAGAAATTTTATCAGATATAAGAAAATTTTCTTTCGCATGGTCTTCTCAAATATCTACTCATGAACATATCTTTATATATAAGTTGGAAAGCAAAACAAGATAGAAATACGTGAACAAAGCGAGTGTGAAAAATAGAAACCAATCAAATTGCGTGCGTCACATCCAGTTCAAACTCAATGCTTGTACGTGCTTCTTCTGCTTACATAAATCCGGCTGCAATTTGTTTATCCATAAGGCTTCGTATGTGGCTAGCTCCCTTTTGTTTCTGCATTTAGTAATTACTTTGAATGCTACGTCTGGAGAACATACGTGCGTTGTTTCGATGATGTGTTGCGCAATAGCAGACGTGTATTCACCATTTGATTTAAAACAGGCGTTCAAGTTGCAATGTTCTCTCATTCGAGTAATTAACCGTCTGGTCGATCGGCCTACGTAAGTTGATCGACAACTTGCGCATGTATATTGGTAAATAATATTTGATATCGACATTAACGGCTGTTTCTCTTTGATTGCTGGTAAAGGCAAGTGTGTTACCCTAAATAACACTCGTAGTTTGGCTGCATTAAATGTGCGTGTCAATGCTGCTTCAACTTTCTTTTGTGCCATTCGGGAAACTGCATCCCCCTTAAATGGGATGTTTAGGTAGACGGTTTTCTTTTCTGGCCCATAGTACGTCTGTTTCTGGTTAACTCCCCTTTTAATAATTGATTCAATTAATTGTCTGGGATAGCCATTAGACATTAAATCGTTAATTGCCTTATTATATTCATTTTCTTTAGAATCTTGACTAACCAACCTGTCAATTCTTGAGAAGCAACCACGAACTGTTGATAATTTATATTGAAATGGCACAAAACTGCTGTAATGCAAATACTGTGCAGACCATGTTGGTTTATGGTAAATTGTTCTGTTTAATTTACCATTAATTTCTTTCTTTAACAGTACATCAAGGAAAGGCAGACAGTCATCTTTCTCGTGCTCTGACGTGAAACCGATATTCTTATGTGCTTTGTTGAAACTTTGAAGCAATGTTCGTGATTGCGACCTGTTTTTAAGTACAAGAAATATATCATCCACGTACCGTATATATTGAGCACATTTACTTATGTCACTCTTTAATGATGTATTTTCTAGGTGCCCTAGAAAAATCTCAGCCAACACTGGAGATAAGGGGCTTCCCATTGCGACACCATCAGTCTGTTTGTAGATGTAATGGAAACATCTACAAACAGACTGATGGTGTCGCAATGGGAAGCCTTATCTCCAGTGTTGGCTGAGATTTTTCTAGGGCACCTAGAAAATACATCATTAAAGAGTGACATAAGTAAATGTGCTCAATATATACGGTACGTGGATGATATATTTCTTGTACTTAAAAACAGGTCGCAATCACGAACATTGCTTCAAAGTTTCAACAAAGCACATAAGAATATCGGTTTCACGTCAGAGCACGAGAAAGATGACTGTCTGCCTTTCCTTGATGTACTGTTAAAGAAAGAAACTAATGGTAAATTAAACAGAACAATTTACCATAAACCAACATGGTCTGCACAGTATTTGCATTACAGCAGTTTTGTGCCATTTCAATATAAATTATCAACAGTTCGTGGTTGCTTCTCAAGAATTGACAGGTTGGTTAGTCAAGATTCTAAAGAAAATGAATATAATAAGGCAATTAACGATTTAATGTCTAATGGCTATCCCAGACAATTAATTGAATCAATTATTAAAAGGGGAGTTAACCAGAAACAGACGTACTATGGGCCAGAAAAGAAAACCGTCTACCTAAACATCCCATTTAAGGGGGATGCAGTTTCCCGAATGGCACAAAAGAAAGTTGAAGCAGCATTGACACGCACATTTAATGCAGCCAAACTACGAGTGTTATTTAGGGTAACACACTTGCCTTTACCAGCAATCAAAGAGAAACAGCCGTTAATGTCGATATCAAATATTATTTACCAATATACATGCGCAAGTTGTCGATCAACTTACGTAGGCCGATCGACCAGACGGTTAATTACTCGAATGAGAGAACATTGCAACTTGAACGCCTGTTTTAAATCAAATGGTGAATACACGTCTGCTATTGCGCAACACATCATCGAAACAACGCACGTATGTTCTCCAGACGTAGCATTCAAAGTAATTACTAAATGCAGAAACAAAAGGGAGCTAGCCACATACGAAGCCTTATGGATAAACAAATTGCAGCCGGATTTATGTAAGCAGAAGAAGCACGTACAAGCATTGAGTTTGAACTGGATGTGACGCACGCAATTTGATTGGTTTCTATTTTTCACACTCGCTTTGTTCACGTATTTCTATCTTGTTTTGCTTTCCAACTTATATATAAAGATATGTTCATGAGTAGATATTTGAGAAGACCATGCGAAAGAAAATTTTCTTATATCTGATAAAATTTCTTTTTGTTTTTGCACATAAAAAGGGTACAATGAAAAAATCATTAATTGCGGGGATGGTGGCAGCAATACCTTAAATCAAGTAAGCGAGCTTCAATTAAAATTTAATCCCATTATATTTAACCAGTCGTCGTAGAATAAAATAATAATTGATTGCGCGGATGGTGGTAACAATCTCTTTAATTTAAGTTTTTGAGCCTCAATTAAATTCTAATCCAATTGCATTGAACCAGGCGTCGTACAATAAAAACATCATTAATTGCGCGAATGGTTGCAACGTTCTTTAAATCAAGTTGGCGAGCTTCAATTAGAAACTAATCACACTGTATTTAACCAGTCGTCGTACAATGAAAAAAATCATTAATTGCGCGGATGGTGGTAGCAATTCTTTAAATCAAGTTTGCGAGCTGCAATTAAATACTAATACCATTGTATTTAACCAGTCGTTTTACAATAAAAACTCATTGATTTAATGGATGGTGGTAAAAATTATTCAATTCAAGTTTGCGAGCTTGAACTTAATTCTAATCCCATTGTATTTAACCAGTCGTCGTACAAAAAAATCATTGAATGCACGGATGATGGCAACTATTTATTTAAGTAAAGTTTTCGAGCTTCAATTAGATACAAATCCCATTATTTTTAATCAGTCACTGTAAAATTTGCGCGGATTGTGGTAACAATTCCTCAAATCAAGCTTGCGAGCTGCAATTAAATACTAATCCCATTGCATTTAGCGAGTCGTCGTACAATAAAAAATCGTTGATTGCGCGGATGATGGCAACTATTTATTTAAGTAAAGTTTTCGAGCTTCAATTAGATACAAATACCATTATTTTTAATCAGTCACTGTAACATTTGCGCGGATTGTGGTAACAATTCCTCAAATCAAGCTTGCGAGCTGCAATTAAATACTAATCCCATTGCATTTAGTGAGTCGTCGTACAATAAAAAATCGTTGATTGCGCGGATGATGGCAACTATTTATTTAAGTAAAGTTTTCGAGCTTCAATTAGATACAAATACCATTATTATTTTTAAACAGTCACTGTAAAATTTGCGCGGATTGTGGTAACAATTCCTCAACATCAAGCTTGCGAGCTGCAATTAAATACTAATCCCATTGCATTTAGCTAGTCGTCGTACAATAAAAAATCGTTGATTGCGCGGATGATGGTAACAATTCTTCAAACCATGTTTGTGAGCTTCAATTAAATACAAATCACATGGTATTTAGCCAGTCGTCGAGCAAAATAAAATAATTCATTGAGCGGTTGCTGTTAAAATATCTTTAAATCAAATTTGCGAGCTTTAATTAAATATTAATCCAACTGTATTTAACCAGTCGTCGTACAATATAAAGAACATTGATTGCGCGAATGGTGGTACAAATTATTTAGGTCATGTTTGCGAGCTTCTACTAAATTCTAATCTCATTGTATTTCCCCAGTCGTCGTCCAATGAAATACAAATTCCTTTGAATTTATCAAGTCGTCGTACAATAAAAAGGTCATTGCTTGCGCGGATAGTGGTAAAAATATTTTAAATCGAGTTTGCGAACTTTAATTAAATATTAATCGCATTGTTTTTAACCAGTCGTCGTACAATAAATAAATCAATGATTGCGGGAATGCTGGTAACAATTCTTTAATTCAAGTGTGCTAGCATGAATTAAATAATAATCCCATTGTATTTAACCAGTCGACGGTCAATAAACAAGTTTTTGTATACATGGGTGGTGGTAACAGTTCTTTAAATAAAGTTTGCGAGCTTCAATTAAATACCAATCCCATTGCTTTTATCCTGTCCTCTAACAAGGAATAAATCATTGATTTCGAGGATTTTGGTAACAATTCTTTAATTTACATTTGTTAGCATGAGTTAAATATTAAACCTTATGTATTTAACTTGTCGTCGTAAAATAAAAAAATGACTGCGCGGAAGGTGGTAACAATTCTTCAAATCAAGTTAGCGAGCTTCAATTAAAATGTAATCCCACTATATTTAACCAGTTGTCGTACAATAAAAAATATTAGATTGCGCGAATTGTGGAAGCAATACCCTAAATTAAGTTTGGTTATTTCAATTATATACTAATCCTATTGTATATAACCATTCGTCGTACAATATAAAAATCATTGCTTGCGCGGATCGTAGTGACAATTCTTTAAACCAAGTTTGCGAGCTTTAATTAAATACATATCCCATTGTATTTAACCTGTCTTCATACAATTAAAAAAATGATTGCGTGGGAGGTGGTAACAATTATTTAAGTCAAGTGTGCGTGCTTGAATTAAATTTCACTCCCATTGTTTTTAACCAGTGGTCGTGCAAAATTATCATTGAATTCGCTGATGGTGGTAACAATTATTAAATCATGTTTGTGAGCTTCAATTAAATTCTAATCCGTTTATATTTCACAAGTCCTCGTGCAATAAAAATACATAGATTTCGCGGATGTTTGAAATATTCTTTAAATCAGGTTTGCGAGCTTCAATTAAATACTAATCCCATAGTATTTAATCAGTCGTCGTGCAATAAAAAATCATTGACTTTGCGGATGGTGGTTACCATTCTTTAAATCAAATTTGCGGGCTTCAACTAAATACCAATCCCTTTGTATTCAACCAGTCGACGTAAAACAAAATATCATTGGTTGGGCGGAACGTGGTAACATTTATTTGAATGAAGTTTGCGATCTTCAATTTAAGAATAATCCCCTTGTATTTTACCAGTCGTCATAAAATAAGAAAATCATTGATTGAGGAGATGGTGGTAACAATTCTTTAAATCAAGTTTGCGAGCTTTAATTAAATACATATCCCATTGTATTTAACCAGTCGTCGTACAATAAAAAAACTGATTGCGCGGATGGTGGTAACAATTCTTTAAATCAAGTTTACGAGCTTCAAATAAATACAAATAGCATTGTATTTAACCCGTCGTCGTACAATAAAAAATTTATTGATTGCGTAGATGGTGGTTATAATTCTTTAAATTAGGTTTCCGGTCTTGAACTAAATAATAATCCCATCGAAGTTAACCAGTCGTCTTATAATAAAAACATAATTGATTGCGCGGAAGGTGGGAAGAATTGCTTAATGCAAGTTTGCGAGCTTCAATTAAATCCCAATCCCATTTTATTTAACCAGTATTCGTACAATAAAAAAACCATTGATTGCGCGGGTGGTGGTAACAATTATTCAAATGAAGTTTGCGAGGTACAACTAAATAATAATCCCATTGCATTTAACCAGTCGCCGTACAATATAAATATCATTGATTGCGTGGATGGTGCTAACAATTCGTTAAATCCATTTGCGTGCTTCAGTTAAATTCTAATCCCACTGTATTTAACCAGTCGCCGTACAATAAAAATATCATTGTTTTTGCGAATGGTGGTTACAATTATTTAAATCAAGTTTGCGAGCTTGTATTAAATATGAATCCTGTTGTATTTAACAAGTCGTCGTACAATTAAAAATATCATTGATTGCGGGGATGGTGGCAACAATTCTTTAAATCAAGTAAGCGAGCTTCAATTAAAATTTAATCCCATTATATTTAACCAGTCGTCGTACAATAAAATAATAATTGATTGCGCGGATGGTGGTAACAATTCTTTAATTTAAGTTTTCGAGCCTCAATTAAATTCTAATCCAATTGCATTGAACCAGGCGTCGTACAATAAAAACATCATTAATTGCGCGAATGGTTGCAACGTTCTTTAAATCAAGTTGGCGAGCTTCAATTAGAAACTAATCACACTGTATTTAACCAGTCGTCGTACAATGAAAAAATCATTAATTGCGCGGATGGTGGTAACAATTCCTTAAATCAAGTTAGCGAGTTTGAATAAAAAATTAATAAAATTATATTTAACCAGTCGTCGTAGAATAAAAAAACTCACTGATTGCGCGGATGGTGGTAACAATTCTTTAAATCAGGTTTGTGAGCTGCAATTAAATGCTAATTATACTGTATTTAACCAGTCTTCATGCAATAAAAAGTCATTGATTTCGCGGGTGATGGTAACAATTTTTTGTGAGTTTCAATTAAATTCTATTTAACAAGTCGTCGTACAATAGAAATAGCATTGCTCTCGCGTATGGTGGAAGCAATTTTTTTAATCATGTGTGCGAGCTTCAATTAAATGCCAATCCCATTATATTTAACCAATCGTCGTTCAATAACATAAATATTTGACTGCGGGAAGGTGTTAGCAATTCTTTAAATCAAGTTTGCGAACTTGAAGTAAGCACTAATCCCATTGTATTTAACCAGTCGTCGTACAATTAAAGAAATCATTTATTGTCGGAATGGGGGCAACAATTCTTTAAATCAAGTTTGCGAGCTTGAAATGCATAATAATCCCATTTTATTTAACTAGATATCGCAAAATAAAGAAATCATTGAATCATTAAATCAAGTTTGCGAGCATCAATACTTTTTTTATCCCATTGTATTTAACCAGTTGTCAAACAAAAAAAATTTTTTTGATTAGGCGAATGGTGGTAGCAATTGTTTAAATTAAGTTTGAGAGTTTCACTTGAATACAAATCCCATTCTTTTGAAATGCGAGCTTTAATAAAATTCATTGTACCCTTCCTGTGTGCAAAAACAAAAAGAAATTTTATCAGATATAAGAAAATTTTCTTTCTCATGGTCTTCTCAAATATCTACTCATGAACATATCTTTATATATAAATTGGAAAGCAAAACAAGATAGAAATATGTGAACAAAGAGAGTGTGAAAAATAGAAACCAATCAAATTGCGTGCGTCACATCCAGTTCAAGCTCAATGCTTGTACGTGCTTCTTCTGCTTACATAAATCCGGCTGCAATTTGTTTATCCATAAGGCTTCGTATGTGGCTAGCTCCCTTTTGTTTTTGCATTTAGTAATTACTTTGAATGCTACGTCTGGAGAACATACGTGCGATGTTTCGATGATGTGTTGCGCAATAGCAGACGTGTATTCACCATTGATGTTACGTCTTTGTTTACAAATGTTCCAATTGATGAAACCATTGACATTATAGTCAAAGCGGTAGAACACGATATATTACCATCGCCGGTGCCAGGTCAAACTCTACGCAAGCTTATCTTATTATGCACGAAAGACGTACGATTTTGTTTTAATGGAAACATCTACAAACAGACTGATGGTGTCGCAATGGGAAGCCCCTTATCTCCAGTGTTGGCTGAGATTTTTCTAGGGCACCTAGAAAATACATCATTAAAGAGTGACATAAGTAAATGTGCTCAATATATACGGTACGTGGATGATATATTTCTTGTACTTAAGAACAGGTCGCAATCACGAACATTGCTTCAAAGTTTCAACAAAGCACATAAGAATATCGGTTTCACATCAGAGCACGAGAAAGATGGCTGTCTGCCTTTCCTAGATGTACTATTAAAGAAAGAAACTAATGGTAAATCAAACAGAACAATTTACCATAAACCAACATGGTTTGCACAGTATTTGCATAAAAGAAGTTTTGTGCCATTTCAATATAAATTATCAACAGTTCGTGGTTGCTTTTCAAGAATTGACAGGTTGGCTAGTCGAGATTCTAAAGAAAATGAATATAATAAAGCAATTAACGATTTAATGTCTAATGGCTATCATAGACAATTAATTGAATCAATTATTAAAAGGGAGTTAACCAGAAACAGACGTATTATGGGCCAGAAAAGAAAACAGTCTACCTAAACATCCCATTTAAAGGGGATGCAGTTTCCCGAATGGCACAATAGAAAGTTGAAACACCATTGACACGCACATTTAATGCAGCCAAACTACGAGTGTTATTTAGGGTAACACACTTGCCTTTACCAGCAATCAAAGAGAAACAGCCGTTAATGTCGATATCAAATATTATTTACCAATATACATGCGCAAGTTGTCGATCAACTTACGTAGGCCGATCGACCAGACGGTTAATTACTCGAATGAGAGAACATTGCAACTTGAACGCCTGTTTTAAATCAAATGGTGAATACACGTCTGCTATTGCGCAACACATCATCGAAACATCGCACGTATGTTCTCCAGACGTAGCATTCAAAGTAATTACTAAATGCAAAAACAAAAGGGAGCTAGCCACATACGAAGCCTTATGGATAAACAAATTGCAGCCGGATTTATGTAAGCAGAAGAAGCACGTACAAGCATTGAGCTTGAACTGGATGTGACGCACGCAATTTGATTGGTTTCTATTTTTCACACTCTCTTTGTTCACATATTTCTATCTTGTTTTGCTTTCCAATTTATATATAAAGATATGTTCATGAGTAGATATTTGAGAAGACCATGAGAAAGAAAATTTTCTTATATCTGATAAAATTTCTTTTTGTTTTTGCACACAGGAAGGGTACAACAAATCCCATTGTTTTTAAGCTGACGTCGTTCAATAGAAATTTATTCATTGCGCGGTTGGTAGTAAAAACTCTTTAAATGAAGTTTGCGAGCTTCAATGAAATATTTATCCCATTGTATTTAACCAGTTGTCGAACAATAAAAAAATCATTGATTGCGCGCATGGTGGTAAGAATTCTTCAAATAGAGTTTGCGAGATTCAATTAAATTATAATCCCGTTGTTTTTAACCTGTCGTCGTACAATAATAAAAACTTTGATTGCGCAGATGGTGGGAAATTCTTTAAATCAAGTTTGCGAGCTTCAATTTTATACTAGTGACATTTTATTTAACCATTATTAATGCAACAACAAAAAAATCATTGTTTGTGCGGATGGTGCTAACAATTCTTTAAATAAAATTTGCGAGCTTCAATTAAATACTAATCCCTTTGTATTTATTCCATCGTCGTACAATAAGAAATCGTTGATTGCGCGGATGGTGGTAACAATTCTTTAAATCTTGTTTGCGTGCTTCAATTAAATAATAATCCTATTTTATTCAACCAGTTGTCGTACAACCACAAAATATAACCATTACTATAATTAGGGTTTCAATCTTGATAGATAAACCTGACCCATTTTGTAGAAAAAAAATGTTAGCATAAACTAAGAAATGTACAATGTGTACATAATTGATCAGGTGTTTATAACAATTTCGCAACTTAGATTATGGTAATTGTTATCAACATCCGCGCAACCAAAGTCGTTTCAAATCTGACACTGTTTGGTTATAAGCCACCTGATCCAGATGCTATTTCCAAATGGTAGAGAATTGTTCTTTGCGCTTCTTATTTTTACAAATAATATATATTGAATATAGATAATTTGCCGAATTAGTATCTGATCATGTATGGTTAAATTCCATAGATAATTCTGAGTGACAATACACAGAAATTTATTTGTCTGCAAATTTAATTATTCGTATATTAAAAATAAAAATTAGCCCTAAAAGGATTAATGAATAGTGTCTCGCAGAAATATCAATTGAAATGAAAAATGTTGACATTACTGTATATACTATAATATAATTACTACGTCTGGAGAACATACATGTGATGCTTCAACGATATTTTGCGAAAGTGTAGACGTGCATTCACCACGCAATTTATTGGTTTCCTTTTTGCACACTCTCTATGATTACATATTTCTATTCTGTTTTGCCTTTCAATTTATATATAAAGAGATGTTCATTTGTAGATACTTGAGAAGAAAATGAGAAAGAAGCGTTTCTTATATCTGATAAAATTTCTTTTTTTTTGCACATGGAAAGGGAACCATGAATAATATATATATATATGAAATTGTGCATTAGGTGTTACGCACCCAGTAACAAATAAGTTCATATATGACCAACAGGATAATCCAAAAATAGCATGAACATTCGTTCCGTGCTTACTGGCGACTCATCATTAGGAGCCGGTATTATGCCCTTTACCCACTATATATTTGTGTGAGGAATGTTGTATATATAGTGGATAAAGGGCGTCGTACCGGCATCCACAGATGAGTCGCCAGCAAGCACGAAACGAGTGTGCACGAGATTATACGTTCTGTTCATGCCGTCTTTGTTTTATCCTTTTGGGCAAATTTGAACCATTAAAATGTTTAGAACAGTGTTTACTAAAAGCAAGAGAATTTTTCTTCATCAACCAGTTTATAAAGCAATAAGTAAATTTCAATGAAAACGCTTTTATTATGTAAAATAATAATTTGTTTGCGCAAATAACAAATAGCTAAACTTACAGAGAATGAAAACATTGTTATAAATTGTACAAAACAAGAATTAACAAACAAGAAGCAGACAGTGGACTTTGAATGTTATCAGAATCCATTTTAAATAGTAAAATAGACCACCTAAAATGAAAGTCACAGAGTAGATGCCCTTTTAAAATTCTTTTAAAACAAAAAATGCAACAAATTGGTAATAAACTGAATAGAAGATTGAGATAAATGACATCTGTATTACCAAGGTATTTTTTGCGATTTCAATTGCAGCCGGTTTTGTTTCAAGTTGGACGTACCCTGTCAAATTTCATTTACTTCATGACTATATTCTGAAATTAATAAATCATAATATTTTATAGGAACGTACGTTAGAATTGTTTTCAAGATAACGCAGCCTGTTTAAGGGTCGAAGCCTTATACCGAAATAACTGACTTCAGTATAACAAATGATTGCAAATTGAAAAGGCAGTAGTATTGCGTCAACAAATGCCATATATAAATAGGAAATAATATTTCTAAGGGGATTTAAGCGTAACTGTACTGTAGTATGTTGTAATCTGTAGATCAACGGGAATTAAAATATAAGCACTTGACCAATTTAGACCATATATTTGCCTATATAATCTAAGTATGATTTAGTGTAGACAAGTCAATTCATCAAGTAGACCGGTTTTGTCCTCATCATGTACAGTCTAGAATTTGCCATGGACAGGGCTCGAACCCGGTCAGGTGTTTATATCAAGATCGCAACCTTGATTAAAGTATTTGTTATCACTGCCTGCGCAACCAAAGTTCATTTAATTATATAAAATATTCTATTCAATACCATTTCCCCATGTACTTTAGTGTGTGTTTTATAATGAGAGATTGGGGATTTTTAGTTGAAACTTCAGGTCTAAAGGGATTCTACATAGACTCCACTTACAGGAAAGGCTAACCAAGTAACACTTTTTAGTATATAAATGAAAATCGTATGTAGTATGCAGCGGATTGGTTCAGTGGTTAGACCAACAAATCCCAAAGCAGACGTACCCAAGTTCAAGTCCTACTCGCAGGAAATTCTGGACAGTACAAAATAAGTTCCCATATAAAGACGACACCGGTCTACTAGATGAATTCCCTTTTCTACACTATAAACTTCTTATCTAATACTGAAAAATGTAAATAATTAATTGGTCAGGTGCTTATATCAAGACGCAACCTCGATTATAATAATTGTTATCACCGCCTGCGCAACCAATGTTCGTTAAATTATATAAATGTTCATTTCAATTCCACTTCTCCATGAAGTGTGGCGTATGTTCATTAATAACAGATTGGGAATGGTTAGTTGGAATTTTGGGTCTAAATGGAAAATTAGACAAACTAAGTTAAATTAGTTAGTATATAACTGAAAATTGTGTGTAGTATATCATGTGGCATGGTGGCTCATTGGTTAGAGCTCCAGATTCCGAAGCAGACGTGCCCAGGTTCGAGCCCTGTCCGTGGCAATTTCCGGCCAGTACATGATGGGATCTCAATAAGGACGATACCGATCTACTGGACGAATTCATTTTTCTTCATCATACAATTCTTAGTTTATACTGGCATTTAAGTAATTAATGGGTCAGGTGCTTATATTAGGACTGCAAACTTGATTATAATAATTATCACCACCCGCGCAACCAATGTTCGTTAAATTATATAAATGTTCATTTCAATACAACTTCCCCATGTAGTGTAGTGTCTGTTCAGTAATGACAGATTTGGGATGGTTAGTTTGAACTTTGGGTCTAAATGGAAGCCATATGAGCTCCACCTAAATGCAATTTTTTGGCTAACCAAGTTAAAATAATTAGTATATAATTGAAAATTGTGTGTAGTAAATTATGTAGCACGGTGGCTCAGAAGTAAGAGAACCAGAGACCCAAGCAAACGTGCCCATGTTCGAGCCATGTTGGCAGCAAATTCTGGCCAGTACATTATGAGATCACAAAGAGAACGAAACCGGTCTACTGGATGCATTGCCTTTTCTGTACTACACAATTATAAGTTTATTCTGTCATATATAAGTAATTAATGGGTCAGGTGCTTATATCAATAACGCAACCTTGATTATTATAATCTTCTAATTTTATTTTTACTGTTAAAATTAAAGCACGATTACATGTAATAAACTGTCGTAACAAGCTGTCGGCGACAATACTAAACATTTTTCAAAAAGGAATGATTGATAAATTAAATGTATAAAATTGATTTAAGAATTATTAACACAAATGTTGCAATGACAGCCAATTATTAAAAAGAAATGCGATAAAATTGAAAGGTATTTGTATTTCTAAATGCCTATACAAAATTTATCCACAATATTCACACAACGAATTATTTTCAAAACTTACGTTCATGATAGCGAAAAAGATGCAAAATAAGATTCCGTTTCGATGAAAAACCCTTCGTGCAAAATTTACACTGACACCTCATTACTATATAATTCAAAAAATCATTACGAATTAATAAATTTAAATGCTAGAAACGAAGCAATTATTCTTGAACAAAATAACTAAGATTGCAACGCGCAAATAAAATACCTACACATTTCACTTCTACCAAAGATTCCACGGAAATATACTCATTTCTTATCCAAAAAGAACAGTATACGCGTATAACATGTTAGATGAATAATTAAGAGATTTGATGAATTTAAATCAGGACGAATGGTAAAATTACAAATACCAATCGAAATGAATTAAAAAATGAAATAAAATTGAAAGAACGTCACGAAACAAATCGAATAATTATGAATATAAAATTATTTTAGGATGATTTATTAACACTTAAGTTATATGTAAAAGGTGGATCCTATTAAGAATACTCAAGTAAGCTAGCATCATATGAAATATTATACATATTGTGATATGCTCTAATAAGTAAAATGTTACAGCTTCTAGTGTTTTGCGAAATCCACAATGCACTGATACATATTTGAAGACAACTTTTCATTTTGTTAAATATTAAACGTTTATGTGAATCTACAACCAATTTAGAACAATTTAACATTAACAAACGTTACAAATTAGAGCAAAAGTATGATTTCCCCAACTACTACCAGACACAACTAATATTAAGCCTGTTAAGCAGGCAAAACATAGTTTGTAAATATATTTTTTAAATTGATAAGTTCCTAAAAATTAGCCTATGGACAACATGATGGTATAAAAATTGCAATATTTTAAGACAGACATGCACAATATTATACACACAATACCGGAGTGCCAAATAATCCAAATACTAAGGAATAAAGCGCCTTAAATTGGACCAAAAAATTATCAAGATTCTTCTGTGTAGATCAGTATTGGTCAAATGGCACGAGATGAAATATAATGCAGGAAAATGTCGCACAGACCAAACATCACTGCTAGCATACTTTGTGCAAAAATTGGTACATCAGAATACCAAAAATCTTTCTAAAGTGATGACACGTCAATCCGAGCAGATTTTATGCCTCCTAAACATAAGAACGCACAAAAGTGAAACACTGTGTAACTTTAGTGGAAATTAAACGAAAGGAATGGAAACGAATTAATGTCATCAATATACAGCAGTAAAACTGGAAAGATAAATACTGTTTTACAGGACCTCACAAATGTAACATATTAATGCCAATCAATAGAGAATATGCCAAAATAACACAGCCGAAAAATTTTTTTTAGCTAACCCCCTTTAAATATGTACACATAAATTTAAACTGTGTTGAAATGAAAATGAAAACAATTTTAAAGTATTTACGACAAAACTTCCGTTTAATGAGTATTCACTTATTGATAAAACTGAATTCGCATAGATTCAATGCAAAATAAATATAAGTGAACGCTTCGTAACATGCGATTTAAATTTCGCGTAACTGTTAAATGAATTAAATTCCCTAGACGCCAAATTTATAGTGTACTAATAGTTGGATGCAGAATATTTTGTGAGTATAGTATAATGTGTGACGAGAAAATGTGATTAGTGTAAACTACAATGAGAAGAATACATTGCAACTGTGGACGTCTAACACAGTCTTAAAAATTAAATGAAAAAATATAACTGTTACTGTTTTCTACATCATCATGCACAGCCCTATAAAAGCCAAAAGTGACTAATGTTTCACTGCCATATAACCATAACAAGAGAACATTGTAATTCGTATTGTTGAAGGTTATGTGTGGACTATAAAAGAACACTAGGTCGCCCATTTCTAGTGATGATGATTTGTATTAGGAGTTTTCCTTCTCCTAGATAGTATGCCAACCAAGGCTGATGAGCACCATCTGCTCAGGCGCCAGTGGCCAAAGTTTCCTTCAGGAGCCAAAACTTACCCTTCGCGTTTACCATGCGTGCTCTCATTCCGTCAAGCACAATTAAAAATAAAAGTTACAGCGCAGGTAGACCACACTCGAGGTTTCCGACAGAGAAAAAATTTCGACGGGCTCTATAAAACAATTTAGCACAGATTAACTCCAACTATTAATTATGGGGGAATAGTAAACAACATTAACCCCGTTATATAAAAACTACGAGAAGAACGTTCACATAGGTAAACAAATAAACTATGCTACAATATCTATCTGTTGATTTAAAGGGCAATGGCCCAGTGAATAAATAGAGTTTCCAAATTCTGATATTGTAGATACTCACTTATTTTGTTTATAATGTTAAAATAAATGCCCGATTCCGTGTATTATATTGTCGCAACAGAACTTTGGTGGTAATACAAAATGGAATTCAAAAAAACATTATTCATATATTAAATATAGAAGAATTAGTAACAAAGATTTCTTCACGGACAGCCAAATATTAAAAAGGAATGTTATATTATATGAAATGTAGTGGCATTTCAAAATGCCTATATAAAATTATTCAGGAGTGATCACATAAAGAAATATTTTCAAGACTTACGTCCATGAACGTAAAAACGGTGCTTATGTAGATTACTTCTATCTGAAAAGCTCTTGTCACATTTATCACACTGATATCTGACATCTACAGAATTTAAAAAAAATATTACCGAGGAATTAATTAAAATGCTGGGAACGATGTAATTATTCTAGAACATAAATATGTATGATCAAAATGCGAGATTGAAATGCTTATAAATTTTAAATTTACCAAAGATAACACCGAAAAAATACTCATTTCTTATCAAAATAGTACACCATACAAATAAATTATATTAGACGAAAAATTGAGAGGTTCGATAATTTTTAATCAAGAAGAATGGTCAAAGAAGGGATACAAATCGAAATTAAATAATATCGCAGTAGACAATTACCACAAAAATACAACAAAATCAAATAAAATAGAAAGAACGCCACGGATTAAATTAGATAAGACTGATTTAAAAGGTATATTAGGATGATTAATTAACACTTAAGTTATATGATAAAAGAATATCCGATCAAGAAAACTTAATACTGCTAACACCATATGAAATTATTTACATATTGTGATCTGTTATAGTAAGTCAAATGTTACAATTTCTAGTATGTTGCTAAACCCACAATGCACAGACACAAAAAATTCAGAACACAGTGCTTTCACATTTGAAGACAACCTTTTATACAAATAATATTTCATTAAATATTGTACCTTTTCGTGAATCTGCAGTCATCATCAGAATACGAGGGCAAACTGACTAGCGAGGATCAAACCACATTGAATATATAAGGAAAGCAATATTAGATATGCGGCTCTCACTTCTAGTGGATTTGCATACATTGTACATGAGTGTAAATGGTGGCTGCACAATTTGTAGCTTTCGCCACACACATATATATAGACAATATAATTAAAAAATAATTGATTGCCGTCGTACTCTGATGATGATGATGATGATGGATTGTCGAAACGCGTCAGTGCGTACGACTGGCGGTAGTTTATTTATATTAAAGAATCTCTGAAATTGTTTGCACGAAATAAATTATACTGTATAATAAAACTTATCGAGATATCTCTGAGAAGATCTTTATAACTTCAACTGCATATGATGACATATTATGCAGCAAAATAACGCATAAAACGAACATTACTGCGAGCATTTATTGTGGAAAAAATAAATATCGGAAAATATATAATTTACTTAAAGTGATAACACGACAATCCGAACAGATTTTACGCTTTCTACAAATAAGATCGCACACTAGAGGAACACTATATAATTTTGGTATAAATTATACTAAAGAAATGGAACAGAATAAATATCATCTATAGTTTCCAGAAAAACTGGAAAGATAAAATGTTTTTTTGCAAAATATCACGGGTGCAACATATTAATGCCAATCAATAATGAAATTCCAGCAAAGGGACCATTTCGACAACGGCTCTATAAAGCGATTTAGAAAGGATTAACTCGAACCATTAATTATAGGCAAATAGCACACATCATTAAACCAGTTATGCATAAACTCAGAATAAAACGAACACATACGTAAACAAATAAACTATGCTACTAAATCTATCTGCTGATATAAAGGACAATGGCCCAGTGAATAAGTAACTTTTCCGAATTCTGATTGTGAAAAATTCCACCAATTTTATTTTAATGGATAAAATTAATGCCTACTATTAATCTGCCGTAACATAATTTTGGCGACAATACTAAACATGTTTCAAAAAGGAATTATTCATATATTAAATATATTAGATAGATTTAAGAATAATTAACAACGACTGGTTTGGATACAGCCAAATATTGAAAAGGAAGGCTATATTATTTAAAAGTATTTGAATCTCAACAGTGCCTATATATAATCCATCAGCAATAATGAAATATTCTCAAAACTTACGTTCATGAACGGAAAGACGATGCCTATTGAGACTACATTTGTCTGAAAAGCTCTTTTGACAAATTTCACAGGAATATTTGACGTCTATAAAATTCAAAATATCATTGCCCAGGAATAAAAATAAATTCTTTAAATAATGCAATTAATCTAAAACAAAATAACTAAGAAAGTATTGCGCAAACAAAATGCCTATAAATTGTACGTTTACCAAAATTGCCAAGTAAAAAAATCATTCTTATCCAAAAATGCGGCATACACATATCTTATGTTAGAGAAAAAATTGATGCTCGATAAATTTTTGTCAGAAAGAATGCTAAATGTAGGAATACCAATAGAAATACATGCAAAAATACAACAAAAACAAATAAAAGAGAAATAACGCCACGAAGCAAATTAGGTAAGACTGAATAAAAAAGATTTTAGGATGATTAATTAACGTATCAGTTATATGAAAAAGAATACCCTTTCAAGAAAACTCTAAAAAGCTAACATCATATGATATTATTTACATATTGTGATCTGTTCCAGTTAGTAAAATGTTACAGCTTGTATTATTGTGCGAAACCCACAATGCACAGATAGAAAATATCATCAAAGCACGGTTCATTTGTACATGAAGACAACTTATTTTAATTTTGCTATATATTAAGCCTTTTTTTCAATCGACAGGCAGTGTAGGATATTTTAATATTGGCAAAATTCACACCTGAGGACGAAAAGAGTATTGTCCCTTTTTCCACCATTTGCAAACAATATAGAGCTAGCTCAGCACGAAAAACTAAATTTGTAAATGTTTCTTCAAATTTGATAAATTAGTAAAAAATCGCCTATGGGCAACATGATGGTGTAAATTTTCAATATATTGAGACAATATACATCAACAAATTTTTAAAACAACATCAAAGTGTCAAATAATCAAAATAGTAAGAAATAAATGCAGCTGGCGGTAGTTTTGTTATGTTGTTCGACGACTGGTTAAATACAATGGGATTGGTGTTTACTTCAAACTCGCAAACTTGATTTAAATAATTGTTACCACCACACGCGCAATCAATTATTGTTTAAATTGTATTGCCTTTAGTTTGACCGAAAAATGAATAAATATTGATAATCGCTGATTATTTTTGCATGAAAGAAAATATATTGTATAATAAAAATATCAATATACCTCTGAGCAGATCAGTGTTGGTTAAATTGAATAACATGAAATATTAGGCACGAAAATGTAGGATAGAGCAAACATCACTGCGAACATTCTTTGTGGAAAAAAATACACCACAGTAAAAATAATTTATCTTAAATGATAACACGATAATTCGAGCAGAATTAAAGCTTTTTATAAAAAAGAACTTACAGAAGAGAAACACTATGTTATTTTGTTAGAAACTTTAAGAAACGGAAAATAATTAATTTCATCTATAATCTCCAGGATATCTAGCGAGGTAAATAACGTTTTGCAGCATATCACTGTTGTAACATATTAATGCCAATAAATGGAGAATTTTCTACAAAAGCAGAGCCAAAAAAGTATTTTTAGAAAATGTCTTTAAATATGAACATGCATATTTAAACTGTGTTGAAATAAAAACTTAAAATTTAAGAGATTAGCGAAATAACGTCGGTGTAATGAGTATTCACCTATTGGTACAAACGCCTTCATATATTTTCAATGCAAACATAATAAGTAGATGCCGCGAAATATGCAATTACATTTGCGCGTTGCATCCAACTTAATGAAATTCAACGCACATCAACTTCAGAATGTACCGATAGTTAGATGCAGATTAATTTATGATTATAAAGTCATGTTTGGCGAGGTAGTAAGGTTAGTGTGAATTACAAAAATGAGGATATCATTACGATAGTGTAAACATTCAATAATTTTAGTTTTAACTGTTAAAATTAGGCCCGATTCCACGTATTAAAAGACAGTAAAAGACCATTGGTGACAATTCTGTACATATTTCAAAAAGGAATTATTCTTAAATTAAATATAAAGGAAATATTTAAGAATTATTAACAAAAACTGCTTCACAGTTAGTCAAATATTGCAAAAGAGTGTGATATAATTTGAAAAGTATTCGCATTTCGAAATGCCTATATAAAATATATCAGCAATAATGACATAACGAAATATTTTCAAAGCTTACGTTCATGAACGGCACGACGATGCTTATTAAGATAACTCTTCGATGTAAAGCTCTTGACACAACTGTGACACCGAAATTTGAGTTCTATACAGTTCAAAAAATATTGCCAGGGAATAAATTTAAATGCTAGAAACAATGCAATTATAATAGAACACAAATATCTCTGATCAACATGCGAGATTAAAATGCCTATAAATTTTACATTTAACAAAGATTACACGGAAAAATACTCATTTATTATCAAAATAGTACACTATAAAAATAAATTATATTATAAGAAAAATCGAGAGGTTCGATCAATTTAAGTAAGGAAGAATGGTAAAAGTAGGAATACCAATCTATATACAATACTATCGAAGTTACCAATAACTACAAAAATACAAAAACAATCAAGTAAATTGGAAAGAACGCTACCATGAAATCAGATACGACTGAATATGAAAGAATTTTATTATGACTAATTAGCGCTTAATGTATATGAAAAAGGAATGTCCTAACGAGTACACACATAATTGCTAACCTCATATAAAATTTACATATTTCGATCTGTTATTGTAAATCAATTGTTACTATTTCTTGTATTTGGCGAAAACTACAATGCACAAACGCAAAAGATCATCAGAACACAGTTCGTCTATACTTTAAAACAACTTTGATACATATTAAAAGTTTTCGTAAATGGGGAACCATTGAAGAAAATTTTAATATTAGAAAATGTCACACCTGAGTTCAAACGTCTGTTTGCGGTTGACATCAATTGCAAACTGCGGAGGCGAAAATGCATTCAATTGGACCGAAAGAGGCAAAAGGTTTGATAATCGATGAACATTTTTGCATGAAAGAAAATTTACCGTATAATAGAAATTATCATGATACCTCATCAGTAGGTCACTATAATTGCATAAGTTGAAATATTATAGAGGGAACTGTGAAATAGAACGAACATCACTATGAACATACTATGCGGAAAAAGAAACACTACGTAATTCTGGTAGAATTACACGGAAGAAATGGTAAAGAATTAAGTCTATCTTTAATCACCAGATAAACTGGAAAGATAGCAAACTGACTATCGAGGATCAAACGCAATTGAATATATATGGAAATCAAAGTTAGATATGCGGCTCTCACCTCTAGCAGTCTCGCATACATTGAACTTGACTGGAAATGTCGGTTGCACAATTTCTATGCAGTCACGAACATTAACTGTTTTTAGCTTTCGCCACATATACATATATAGGCAATACAATTTAACAATAATTGATTGCGCGGGTGGTGGTAACAATTCTTTAAATCAAGTTTGCGAGCTTGAAGTGAACACCAATCCCATTGTATTTAACCAGTCGTCGAACAACATAACAAAACTACCGCCAGCCGCAACGCACTGACGCGTTTCGACCTTCCATGATCATCATCAGAGTACGACGGCAAACTGACTATCGAGGATCAAACCGCATTGAATATATATGAAAATCAAAGTTAGATATGCGGCTCTCACCTCTATCTAACTTTGATTTTCATATATATTCAATGCGGTTTGATCCTCGATAGTCAGTTTGCCGTCGTACTCTGATGATGATCATGGAAGATCTAAACGCGTCAGTGCTTTGCGGCTGGCGGTAGTTTTGCTATGTTGTTCGACGACTGGTTAAATACAATGGGATTGGTGTTTACTTCAAGCTCGCAAACTTGATTTAAAGAAGCGTATGCAATACTTTCTGCATCTTTACTTGTTAACGATCCTACTTTAAAACATCTTGTATGAAGATCAGCCATGGTCATGCGATAACAGAAGCCACGTACTTCAGGATGAGGAATAATGTATACATGCATAAATCTGAAACGAGCTTTAGATCGCTAAAACAGGACAAATTCTGAAAATGTCATAAGGGACATTTGACAATTTACATGGCCGACAAGCTTTAACATTATTCCTGTACCATCCATACCAGGATGACTCAGATTAAGATGTTCATCAAATACCAGGCAGCGACAGTTTGGTGGAAGCAAAATTTCACTGGCCAACTCTCCTTCAGCTTTATATGTAATGACCTTCCATCACCTAGCTTAAAAGTATTGAATCGGTCCGAGTAGCTTCGTCGGCATGATGTAAGATATCTGCCCGTCTGTTTCATTCTCTGAATGTAATTCCATAGCGCCAACTTGGAATCCTAATTGGCTATTGAATATATTTAAATACTACATAATCAATCAGTCACGACATTCTCTTTGCCTATTGCAAGATTGATGGTAAAATAGAATTCACTGAGGTGGATCGTTCGGCATATTACTTTTTGTGTATAATTCTGCGGTTATATTTTCCAAAATAATTAAGCGTACCAAGTGACCGGCGCAGTTTTTTAGCAGTTCTCACTGTGAGGAACTGTCTTATAGTCCAAAATTTATCTTCTATGTGATATGTAACATCACATCTGATCGATTACCCTAGGAATTTTAATTTTATCTGTTCCGATAAGACGAGACCTAACTTATCAATACAAGCATGTCTCTTTGATGTCAGTTAAATGTTGTTCTAAATCATTGGAAGCTATATTCTAATCATCAACGTAAGAATTGTTACGCGGAAATTTCTCTAATATCTCATTCACAAATCTCTGAAAGGTTTGTGAGGCATTGCGCAGACCAAAGGGCATTCGAAGATATTTCAATAACTCAAACGAGGTAATTAAACTTATTTTTGCGGTGCTCTTTTCGTTTAGAAGTATTTGGTGATATTCTGATTAATGGTAAAGTCCTGAAAACTATTTACAATGGGCATATCGATCGGGCATTGTAACTTTATGAGGGGTCCGATAATCAACAAATTGTTTCTTGGCTAGAACGTGTATCGGTGATACCCATTACTAGATCTAGGACGAAAATTACTGTCCTTTAACTTCTGACCAAAAATGGCCTTCGCAGCCTCTAAATTTTTTTTGACTAAGGGTCCGGGTCTGGCGAAGACTGATTGGCCTTTAATTGCCATATGTTAAAATTTAATTATTTAAAGTCGTGTTCTTTTACTATTTGATTATTAATTCAAATTAATATAACCCACGTTTTCTACCCATGGATAAAGCGTAAATAAATATTGGACCAAACGAATTTTTTACAGTTGTTACATTTATGACATCGCAACTGGATATTATTTCAACGGATTATCTTTTTATCCTGGCTTACCTACCGCGATTGCGTATCTATATGTGTTTACAGCCTTTTCAGGATGTTTGATGGCCAGATTTTTCTATGTCTGAATGTGCCCATTTTTGCATGCCATTCTATACCCCCTCTTAGTACGTTTGTTGGAGACACAGTCTCCTTTATATTCGTAAAAAATCTTCACAGAATAGCTTTTTGTCTAAATTGAGTGCTTGTCTGAATAAAGTTATGGTACTGTATCAAGGCATTAATGCCTGTCTTCTGTGTTGAAAGGGTGTTCTGACGTATCGGATGCGTACGATGGCCCGGAAAAAAATAGATCAGAACACGTAAATCCACAATACCGAGTGCACCTCAATTACACATGCACAGAATACATCATTCTCTAAGACGGGATGTGTACTCAATTAATCATGGTGGACATCAATGTGTCTATGAACATATAGAAACACATTATGCAATCATACTTCAAATATCACATGAGCCCGTCTTAGCGTTAATATTTCATTAAAATACTTTCTAAGAATAGAAAGAACTTTATTCATCAGTTGTTGAAAAAGAAAGGCAGAATCAGTAATTTTTAAAATAATAATCTTTACTATATTTAGTCAATTTGATCAATATGAATCATATGTGGTTGTTTAGACAGTTGTTTATGTTAAAAGGGGTATCTGCATTATAAGGCACAAAAACAACACATTTAATCAGACACTGTCTAATTGCAAAAAATAGATAAATTGCTTAATAACACAAACCTATGTAATAGTTGAGATGTAAAGGTAAAAATTTGGAGTATAGCTTTTCCGGCCTAAAGACAGGCTCTAGTAGCTCATAAGCTGTATACACGAGGGAACTATCTTATACAAAATTCTGAATGACAAATACTATATTGTGCCAGATTTTGCTTAGAAAAGCGATTTCTCGCACCGCAAGCCTGTTATCGGTCATTGGCTTGTTTCTTTAACTTGATTTCATTCAAGCACTGGAAATATCGTCGCGTACAAAAATTGCATTACCCATTAGCCGTATTGTAGTTGTCTTTAGCATGAGGAAATAACTAAACACAAATATCCCGTTTATTTATTTAAGCACCAAATTCAATTTCATAACTTAATAATAAAATTTCCTGCTCTCTTCTATACTTTTGCAATTAGAGAGATAATAAAATATTTTTTTACTATATAGACAGTTTTTAAAGGAATATCATCGAACTGATTAATAAAGTTCAGTGCCAGCTGACAGAAAGGACCCTAGCGGAAAATTATTCTAATATAAAAAATCCCTTCGTGCACTGCTCGGAATGATATAATGAAAAGCACAAAATTGTAAATAGTTCTTAAATAGATAGAGAATGTAAAAACAAAGCAAACTTGGTTTCATATGCAAACGAAATAAAGTCATAACAAAATAAATATTCTTAACTTACTAAGGTGATACAAATTAGCATATGCTTGATCTGTAGATCCTGTATCTGCGGAAATCTCCAAATTTTCTACAAAGTTTGAAAGATATTGCAGTTTTTCTGGATTAACCAACTAAGATTCAAACTTGTCGCATTTTCATAAAGGCAAAAAAGTTTTATTACAAATTTAAGCCTGTAAATTCTAAAATATTTTATTTTAAACTTATTTTTGCAACTATAGTTACCGAAGTTTAAAACTATGTGCAGTTTCGATATTAATGATGACACGATAACGTAATACATAAAACGTTTTCACATGATATTGATAAGGCTTGTCAGGTTTACCCACCACCAGTCACACGTACTGGTGCATGTCCACCTTTGTTCATCATCAACGCACAATGAAATACTTACTCACGAGTGCCTAATCAAAATGAATATATAATTTGAGTAGCTTGAATGCGGCTCTTGCCCTTCGTAGCTTGAAATACGGGGCGCTTAAATTGAGTGCTGGTTGCACAATATCCCCTCAGCAACAATTATAACTGTCACGCAGCTTTTACTGCGCTTACACGAGGTATTTTTTTTACTAATCAATGATGTCTGATTGAGGTAAGTCGAAAAACGGCAGTAGATGGTTTAGTATTCGAAGCCTGTTGAACCATCACATATAGATCCAACATCTTCTTTCCAACTAGTCCATAAAGTCGAATTTTCATAGTGCAATTTTAGTTCCTGCACTTCTCTCTTTCTCAAGTACAGTAATTGAAGCAGCGTCTTCTTCAAAAGTATACATAATTATAGTCGAAATAATAAATTTCAACATTATTTGTGTTTAAAGTTGATAACAGCAAAACAGTACCCATTTATATGGTCTAGATCTAAGATTTTGGCTATTAAAGTTCCACAATAAGTTTCGCACATTCACAGCTCCCATTCTATACTGCTAAATACGGTCATATATAGTCTAACGTGATTATTTTCGTACGCCATGAATTATGGTCATATGTAGCCTAACATAATTATCATATCGCTGTGCGCATAACATCTGCGATGATATATAATTCTCGGAAACTGCATTTCGATTGGAACACACTACTCAAATCGAAATGCATTATTTACAAAAACAGAATGCTGTTACGCAATGCCTTTCGTTCCATAGTATACTTGCCTAAGTAATACATAAAATATAATGCTCATTGCACCTGACAGTCAGTGCTATCTAGCTGCACTATTAAAACAATAACAATTAAGCCAGGGAATCATTGCTTTTTTTATAACGATTAGATATGGAGTTGGTTTCATTAAATTGGTCGACTCGTTAAAAATCAGACAGATTATCATATTTGCGAAATTTTTATTTAAAAATTAATTCAAAAAATGCGCATGATGATGATGAAAACTACAATACAGTTATGTTCAGCATTGCCTGTAAAATGTGCGCTACCATTCAAGTCAAGTACTACTTGTGTGAAGCTTAGCGAGTTTGAGCCATATTTCTGCTTTTGAAAATGATAAAATCATTGTGGTTTGATCTCCTGTCATGCCTTATTGAAGACAAATGAATATTAAATGAGCCAGTACGTTTGAGTGACGATAGATTTCATGCTGTGCGAGTTTGAAAAAGAGAATGCTGTTTACCGTAAGCTGGCATGGATAATTCAAATAAATAAGAGCAGACGTGGCCATTTAGCCATATGCATTTAAGAAAACTAGCTTCCCAGTTTACCTTCGGAACCAAAAACATTCATTATCGCCCCATTTGAAGCAAAATAACTATTGTCCACGTTTTTGTTGGCTTCGAATACTTCAATTTTTTTAGACAACGCGTTTTCTTGCTTACCTACTAATCTTAAAGAATCACTTGAAAAAGTATTGGCCAGGTGCGTGTTATATTGACTAAATTGTTTATTTGACTGCTCTTTCACGGACTTCATGTCAGACATGGCCAATACTTCAGTAGACTTGTAGCTGTCCGAAAAATTTTTATTCATCGCCTCCAAGCAGATTTCCTTTCAACTGATGGAAAAAACAAAAAGGTATATTAATTTGTTATTCTTTGAAATTAATCGCAAATTTTTACTATTACAATTAAGGTGTAGACTAGCATTTATATTTCAAACTGAATAAAATTTAATACTTAATTAAGCAACTGTTCATATAACTCAGTCGGTAAAAAATCAAAGTGAGCCCGAGCTCATGAAAAATAGTCAAGTTTTGACTGTTTCAACCAGCACGTATTCCGTTGACTAAAATTTATACATCAATAAAGCATGCAAATGCAGATTTTACATTTAAATAATTAGTTCACGTTTTAATAAACCGAATCAATCATCATTCCAAAATTATTTCACTTTATGTTTTCAAATGTCACAGCCTAGGTTGTTGTCAGAGTTAAGCACATAATTATATTAAAACATCTACTACATACGTCTCATAGAACCAAGGCCCACCTCCGAGCAAGCAAATGTTGGACTTGTCGGTGTTAGTTAGATATTCCGGACATATGATGTTCGTCAGCTTTAGGTAGCAGACCAACTCAAATAAGGAAATCCAAACCTACAATCCACCCACCCGAAAAAAGTTGGCTTCAGCAGAAATCAAAGAAAGATTGACATTCTGCTGTCTTATAAAAATATTATGAGTTCTGCTTTAATAAAACGACTTAGTTTTGCTTTGGACACTGCTCATACACCATTCAACTAAATCTTCCTGATTAAAATGTCAATTTCTAGAACACTCTTCCTTTTACTGCACATTTGGTGCGTAATGCACACGTACAACATAGTGAAGTTTCATTTGAAAAACAGTGATTCGTTGCGGAGCACATAAGATGCACAAAAATACACGATCTATTTACGGATAAATTGAACTGTATAGAATGTACAATTATAGTGAAGTTTCATTTGAAAACAGTGATGCATTGCGGAGCACATAAGATGCGCAAAAATACACGATCCATTTACGGATAAATTGAACTGTATATAATGTTGGTGAATAGTTCCGCATCCATGCAGATAAACTTCCAACTCAATTATTTACATAAATTAACAAACAAATGGTATTTAATTTAAATTAGCCGACAAAATATTTGAATGCAACTTTTATCTACAAATATAACAAGGCCAGAATCTAACATGCATATCGTAAGTACATGATAATATTAAATAAAGGAGAAACCACTGGCTAGTCAGGTAGCATCTACTATCATGTACAATGCCTTATTCTGGCAAACAATGCAAATAATAAATGTCGTGAACAACAGAATACTTCAGGATTTCCAGCTCCTTGCCACCCACAAAGACGGCTAAATTCCTCTTTTGTTTTTTACGCCTAAGCTCCCGAGATTCTTTCTTAAGAATTTTGTACAAGTAAAAATGCAAGTATCAATTTCGTTTAGAAGGTTCCATTTATGCTTAATAGTAGATCGCATAAAAATAACTGATGGTTCGCTAAATAAACTTAACGTAAGGTTTTTGTATGGGTATGCGTATAATTGTGAAGCACTCATACATATTTATATATAATTACATTTGTGCCTATTGACAGCTAAATGGAACTACGAAAATCTCGTACAATTTATGAGAGTTCCTAAAATTAAACATACATCATGTATGTGCGCGCGTGTTTTAATAAGTCAGAATTCTTCAGAAAAATATAATCATAAACACGTATTCCATTGCATTTTCACCTGATGTGCATCTGAAGAATTGCTTTATTATCAATATGTGACATGACATACTTGTGAATTTCGTCAATGACTATATACGAGCGTGTAAAACCATTCACCAGATGTAATACCAGTCAGGATAAATGATCAAAACATAGTCAAATAAAGGTCCAACAAGAATGATCATAGTAATATTGGAAGATTTAGTAATAAGCGTGACCTTCTAAAGGTGACGTTCAAATATTGAGAAATTCAATAAGGTAAAAATACCTTGAGGAGGAAATTTGAAGGAAGAAACAGCGAATGATCATAAATTTGATTAAGAAATCGCAAATTTATGCATTCACGTATAGGTTAATCTTAATCCGGCTTGTACCGTATGTTTCGCTTATTAGACTCTATTTTTAAAATAGTTGTATTACTAAATGTTTTATATTTAAAATTTCTTTAAATTGATCTGATTACGGCATGTTGTTCAAATCTGAGCTCTGGTTAAATATGATGAAAAAATTGATTTTTTTATTTAGATAAACGTAAATTTGAAGTGATTGAAGAAACGAAAACAGGTCTGTTATATTTCCTGTTCACAGCAATGATTTCAAAAGTATACATATTATTACTGATAATGCATGCACCCAACGGAGAGAGAGACGTATAGAGGAGAGAGAGAGAGAGTGGAGGAAAGTCAGAATTAGACATGATATAAAGTTGTTGAATATGGGCATCTAGAGGTATTCAATGTATGAACATAATTTAACACTAACAGATCGTGTAGAAAATCCACGTGCAGTTATAATTTATGAGAATCAGATGCAATTGCTTAATCGTACTTTGGACAAAGGTGGTACGTCAGAGCAGATCTTTCTGATTCTGTTTGCTAGGTTGTTTACTAAGTTTTTTTGTGGGATTTTGGCACACTAGGAAGATCTGCTCTGAACACAAGATTGAGGAAGAACTGGGCTACCTCAGGCAAATTTTGCTAATGAAAAACTACCCAGAGCGTTTCATTGATGTCAACATCAGACCACGGCAGATTCGTACTAGAGATGATACCGTCAAGAAGTTTTTCCTAAACTTACCATTTAGAGGCGACTTACCAGCCTCAATAATTGCACAGCGGCTGAATAGAATAACTAAGGAGAACTTTCCCAGTGTTAAAGTTAATATGACATTTATTACACAGAGAATCATGAGGTTGGATGCCAAAGATCAATTGCCAATTCTCTCCAAATCATTCATAGTCTACAAATTCTCATGTATGTACGGTAGCACATATATCGGACGTACGAAGAAGCAATTGATAAGCAGAATCCAGCAACATTTGCCACAGAAATTGATTAACAAAAGCTTGCCACCATCAGGAAAATCAGCTATTTCCGATCATATATTGGCAACGGGGCACCCTGTCAATTCGACCAAATTCACAATTCTACATAAAGCAAAATCAGAAAAATTATTATTTATTTATGAAGCCCTTTATATAAAACAACAAGCACCTGACCGTAATATTCAAAAGTTTCATCAACATGATATTCTAATCGACTGGCCAAGAATAACAAAATTCAACAACAATCTACTAGTTTCCAGTCAAGAAGAAACAAGCCCTCGACTAGAATCAACAAACATAAAATCGGATTGGAAACAAACTGAAGTGGAAATAACAGAGGCGCATACGGTGATAGAAGTTTCCAAACAATATGAGCGTATAACACTGCAACCCACACTGACGCTGTTACCATGTGGAAATTATAAGTTTCCACAACAACATGAAAGACCAACTACACTGGGAAAAATAGCACTCGTAAATGTAACAGTGAACAATGCGCACAAATGGTTAATTCTCAGGCTATCAAAACAATAATGACCAGACCTCAGACATCACCTTGCAATACTGTGAGAATGACCTTTACATGCAAACACGCATACACACAAACACAAACGCATACACACTTACCAACTAGCCAAAACAAGAAACAGAAGTAAAAACGAGTCAGATTTGTTACCACTAGCATAATCAATTGAAAACCCAAAATGTATAAATATGTATGATTGTATAAGAGATGATTAGTATTCACGAAATAAATGGCCTTTATCCACTTTGTTATTAATGTGTTCTTTCTTCCTAATTATAAATATACTGTGTAACATTAAAAGGCATGGACATTATAAATATATATATATATATATATATATATATATATATATATATATATATATATATATATATAGTTTTGTTATAATTGTTTGACGACTGTAAATATACAATGGGATTGGTGTTTACTTTAAGCTCACCAAACTTGATTTAAAGATTAAACAAAATGTGAAACCAAAAATTAATTAAATTTATTTTTAAAAGTGAGATTTAAAATAGAAAAAACTTGCTCTTTACGACCGAGCAGGAACTATTTGTTTTTTTCTAAAATAAGATTATTTATTTATTTTCCCTACCATTATATTGAAGAGGTCGCATTTGTTTCTTGATCCTTGCCAGAATATTTAAATAGAATAATAACATTAAATGCGTTAACAATATAGCAATAATCAACTCAAAATAAATATTTAATTAAAACCAGCTAACTAAAATAAAAAATATTATTTACCAATGCAACTTATCGTTGTCTTATTAAATGGCATGTAGCGACCGAGAAAAGTAAGGTCACTATTAGAGTGGTTGTATTCGGTATTTTTATATCTGCATCGTCGAATGGGCCCATGCAAATACATTTAATTAACTAAGACGATAACGGAAGGTACATAATAGAGAGATACGAGACACCACAAAATTCGGCCAGTCTGTTATTAAGGTGAAACAAATACTGACTGCGCAGATGGTAATAACAACTCTTAGAATTAATCTATTGATATTTGGATAAACACCAATCACATTGTGTCTAACCAGTCTGTAAGCATAGAAAATACCCGCTAGTCACACATTCCGACGATTTGCGGCCTTCGATAATTATACGCAAATCACGACGACAAACTGACTACCGCGAATCTTATCAGACTTGCGTTTCTAAATAAAAGTTTTTTTCGCATACACTTATTTGACTGTAACTGCCGACGGTACAATTTCTGTGCACTTGCAAACTCTAAATGATTCACATTCACTAGCGTATACCAAAACTGTGTTTGCACATGTATTGCAAATGCGACACTTTCGGCAGTGTGAGATACTGGTTTTCTTCATAAATGGTGAAGGATTGAGAAAGCGCTTCTCTTCTAAACAATGTAAATCATATTGCCTGAGTTATTGAAACAATCCCTCAGAACTGTATACCTGTCAACGTCTGATTCATCACTTTGATGCCAATGGTGGAATCGGTGATGGATGATCCCGTTGAAATAAATTTTATTTAGTATGTGCAAATTTCGAACCAAAAGATGGAACGAAAATTCTCATCTATTCATGGTGGCGTAAAGCACGTATAATATTTTACATTTAGTTGGACATACTACTTTTCGACAGACTAACAAATATCATTACGCTCCACTGAGTCAAATGCACTAACAAAGAGCTCAAACCTGGGAACGTCTTAGTCAGAATCAGTTGCTCTAACCACTAAACCATTCTGAAATACGCTACCTGAAGAAGTGTAATTTTGAATCGGACGTTTATGTCGTTACATTTATAATGGTAGTGCGTGCTGTAGAGGCCCTTTGGTCACTACCATAAGAGAGCCTCTGAGATTCCAAGCCCGGACAATCCATATATGCGGTATGATCATCTAATTTGGAACACATAAGTTCCTCGTAAACCAAATTATCAGTTGTACTCAAAGTTTAACATTTACCTCCATTTTTATCACAGCAAATAATACAAGCAAATAAATAACCTGTTCTCGTTGTAACACAAATTTATTGCGAAAATCGAAATTATAATGAGAAACGAGAAAGTTAGAAAACAATTTCGCGTCCAGCACAAATAACAGACAACTGAAACTGACATATAAACAATTCTTCCATAATTAACTTCTTTATTTGTTTACTAAAATAATTAATCATAGTTCATAGAAATGTCGTTGCTAAGTACTATGTTTGCATAGTAACACAATATGTAAACATTGGCCTGACAAAAGTACGAATTTATGTTGGAGGAAATATCTTCCTCTACATAAACCACCTTCTCATAGAAAGGCGTCTAGTAGTAGACGTAAACCTTGTTCTTCGTTTGACGTTGAACTCTTCCTGAGCGAGTTTCAACATGTTGTTCTTGTACTTCACTAGGCTTCGTTTTCATATTGCATTCCTTTTTGTCTTCAGTCTTCTTGGTTTTGATCTTTCCTTCTTTCCCATCTTTATTTGGCTCTTCCGTTTTCTCACACATTTTTGAGTCACATCTCGCCTCAGCTTCTGGATACTTCTATGAATACCGTTCCTCAGTCTCCTCCTATAAAATGGACGC
The DNA here is from genome assembly GCA_029291075.1 of Eudiplozoon nipponicum. Taxonomy (NCBI): domain Eukaryota; kingdom Metazoa; phylum Platyhelminthes; class Monogenea; order Mazocraeidea; family Diplozoidae; genus Eudiplozoon; species Eudiplozoon nipponicum. The sequence goes on along the minus strand of JAQBSW010001199.1, from coordinate 5,759 downwards.
CATCTAGGGTCCACCTAAAGGTAAAGCTAACCAAGAAACATTAATATGTTAAAGAGGTTCAGTGCATAGATAAACAGATTCCGAAGTATACGTAAGAAGGTTCGAAGCCTGTATGTGGCTTATTCTGGACAGTACTTGTATACTGAAAGATGTATGCATATTGTGAGACTGATGTTTATATTAAGATGGCAACCTTGATTTTTGCAATTATTATGGCCACACGCGCAACCAATGTCCGTTTATTATTTTTTCTCATATATGTGATTTACTCAAAGCTCTGAGACGGCAAAAGATAATCATAAAAAATAACCTTCATACTACTAGATTTAAACGTAATGAATTCCGACCACAATTTTTAAATATGCGAATTATGGTCGACTCGCTACAAGGAACAGCCACGGTTTCCTTGTGCCATAAAGCACAGAAGGAGATTTGTCGACGCACGAAAAATTATGTCACAATCACTCTTAGATAAAATCGTAAGCAGATCCTCGTTGCCTGCAGTTTTTCGATGTAAAAGGAAATCAGACAGGACTAGTCGGCTTTGCCAAGATTAAAAGAATTAGAATGTTTGAGGCTACCTTTGGCACCGATTTTTGGCCTTGATTGATGGGTTCTCTCTTGTCCTTTCATTCTGAAGCCGTCAATCAATTGCTTATCTGAAAATGACGTTGGAACCAGATGGTCCAAACTTTTTCCTGAATTTTCGGGATTTCATTTCTAGTTCCATATTCAGCGCGTAGAATTTTGATATCTGAATATCTGCTGATACCTCTAAGCGCATTGAGATGCTGCTTTATCAATGCATGCTGTTCTGCGTATTTAGACGATTTCAGATGTGAAACCTGATCAACTAGTGTAGCCCTGAACCAATTTTTATAATCAATATTGGTAGGCTCCAAGTCAGCTGTTTGTTTAAATAACAATTAAAATGCTGCCTTAAAATCAACATCGCATTTATTAGAAGGATGTATTCCATAATTTTGGCCCATCGATAGCGCCTCCATTGTTAGCTGATCGATTGGCACTTTTAATAAGTTAAGCACACGCTTATAAATATCGTTCGGTATTAAATCACACAAAACTCCAGGTTTTACATCTTTTTCCAATTTATTCAAAATTCTTGCTTTATCTTTCCTCATAACTGTTGGCAAAAACATCAGACATTTCATTCTTGCAAAAGACTTAGTTCATCTAATACACAAGATACACACCAGATTCTGGCCTGTACCACTGCTTCATCTTCATTCAACTCCTCAATTTTGGAATACACCACATCTGAAATCGTCTAAATGCGCAGAGCAGCATGCATTGATTAATCAGCATCTCAATGCGCTTAGAGGTATCAGGAGCAATTCAGACATCAAAATTCTACGCGCTGATAAAGGAAAGGGCGTAGTTATAATGGACAAATCTAACTACGTACAAAAGACGTAAAACGTGTTAAAGGACAATACAAAATTCACATGTCTAGACGATAAATCAGATGAAATAGACAAGGTGGAGCGCAAAGTAATAAATGAAATTAAGATTTTGACAGATGCCGGTTTTTTTGTTCAAGCCACTGCACAGAAGCTCAATCCAGTTGGATCATCTACACCAATAATGTACGGATTACCAAAAATCCACAAATGAGGTTGTCCTATGAGGCCAATTTTATCAATGGTAAATTCTCCGTTTCATGCACTAGCTAAATGACTAGTTCGTTTACTCGTACCATTACGTAAACTACTAGGTAATCATTCGGTTGCTGATTCGTTTGAGTTTGTAAACAAAATTCAGGATATAAATGTTTTGAAGACAAGATTACTGTATCTTTTGATGTTACGTCTTTGTTTACAAATGTGCCAATTGTTGAAACCATTGACATTATAGTCAAAGCGGTAGAACACGATATATTACCATCGCCGGTGTCAGGTCACACTCTACGCAAGCTTATCTTATTATTCACGAAAGACATACGATTTCATTTTATCGGAAGCATCTAAAAACAGACTGATGATGTCGCAATGGGAAGCCACTTATCTTCAGTGTTGGCTGAGATTTTTCTAGGGCACCTAGAGAATACATCATTAAAGAGTAACATAAGTAAATGTGCTCAATATATACGGTACTTGGATGATATATTTCTTTTACTTAAGAACAGGTCGCAATCACGAACATTTCTTCAAAGTTTCAACAAAGCACATAAGAATATCGGCTTCACGTCAGAGCACGAGAAAGATGATATGTTCATTAGTAGATATTTAGAGATAATGCAAAAGAAATAATTATATCTGATTAAGGTTTTTGTTTCTGCACACAGGATTGATACAATGAATATATATATATATATATATATATATATATATATATATATATATATATAGATTAGAATCGTTAAGTGAGGGGTTTTCATGTGCGCTAGGCATATACACATATTGAGTTTAGCTACTGTGACGAATTCTTTGTTTAAAACCATTGGTGAGTCAAAAAGTAAAATATAAATAGAACGGTTTTGGAACGAGGTTACCACATTTGCTAAAATCTGCAATTGTGACTATTGTGCTATTTTTTGTGGCCTGATGATGGTGCTGGATGAAACGAACCAAAACGTTGCCAATAAACAAAGATTTGCTATAACCGAATTTCCAATAGCTAGTATGAACGATGTTGAAACCTTCGGAAGAAAGGGACAAATACACGCCCAGCCTGATCGAAGGCAAAACAAACACACAAAAGGAAGTATGAATTAGGTGTTGCTAACCTTGTAACAAATTAGTTTAGTTGCGACCAGAAGGATAAACCAAAGGCAATATGAACGGAAAGTATAATCTCATGCACATTCCTTTCGTGCTTATTGGCGACTCATCAGTAGAAGCCGGTATTACGCCTTTTAACCACTCTATATTTGAGTAAATAATGTGGGATAATAGGACGGTACAATCTCCTAGACGAATTTTTATACCTGCAGTAGTAAATCTAACATCATATAAAGTCTCGACAATGCGACTTCAACGCTAACTCACTCTTTATAATATATATACCGAGTCCATAAATGATAGTAACACTTTGGATATTGATTCAGTAACCGATACCAACATTATAGTACGGAAAAAGTACATTGTACTAACACTATGTTTTCCGAGTCAGTAAATGGTACCAACCGAAATTGAGGATTACAACTATTACTGAACACCTGTTACTCCAGTAAATCCATACACTCTGGCCTTGATCGATACCGCGGTAAGCATGAAATCGTTCAATTCAATATATAACAGTCAAATACGGCTTATTGCGGAGAAATAATGTAAATACAAGTATGTATTAAGTGTTGTAAACCTTGTAACAAATTAGTTCAGCTGTGTCCAAAAGGATAAATCAAAGACGGCATGAACAGGAAGAATAATCTCGTGCACATTTGTTTCGTGCTTACTTTCCTATTATGCCATATTCCTCACCCAAATATGTAGTGGTTAAACGGCCTAATACCGGCTCGTACTGATGAGTCGCCAGTAAGGACGAAACGTGTGTGCATGAGATTATACTTTCCGTTCATGCTGCCTTTGGTTTATCCTTCTGGTCACAACTGAACTAATTTTTTACTAGGTTTGCAACACCTAATACATACTTGCATGTATATTAGTTCTCCGCAACAAACAGTATTTATCAAAAAAGGAAATTGTGGTCAATCGAATGTTTGTGAGACTGTTAGTGCAAAGCTACATCCCGCGTACGCAGAATTCGGCATTGCAGAGTGTTATTAATTATCCCGCACAAGAAATGGACGGCGAAAATACAAACAAAAAGGCAGCACTGTGCAATTTACATCAACATTTGAACTCCAATAGATGTTTGAAATCAAAAAAAAGTTCAGTGTTCATGACGTATGATATTAAACTGCTAATTACGCTGCACGGAACTCACCTTCGGGGAGATATGATTATGAGCAAAAATCTGTGAGAATTTAACCGTAAAAACGATCAAATTGTGGAGTGTTCATTCGCACGTAATGAAGTACTATTCTGAAAATAACTACACGAGAGACCTGTAACTTTGTTGATATTATTTTCACGTGTTTAACCAAATATCATCATAGTACGCATAGAAAAGAAATAAATTGTTTTAAAACTTTAAAGTAAAGAGCTCTCCTAGTAAAACCGCATGCACTACATAAGTCGAGTCACGTTAAATAAGATAGGTGTATTACATCTATTGAAGGTAGATTTTTAGCATTTAAAACATTTTTAGGTTATCTATAATTAAATGCAAATATAACCGTGATAATAACAAATAATAACACCATTTTTTGCAAAATTTCACAATCTTTAATTTTGAAAACAAGCACACAAGATAATATCGGTAAAATGTTTTAAGTTGAATGAACATAATTCTCATATTGGTAAAAATTACCAGACCGTCACTTTCAACCATCGGTTAACAAACATTGAAAAACGATTGGTAAAATCGAACGATGGACGTAAACAAAGAAACTGGAAAATTACCAATTGTGATTGATATTTTCGCCTTCTGAAGCTACTTTCAACAGAGTTCCCTAAAACAATGTAAATCATGCGTACGACAATGTATGCAAGACTACTAGAGGTGAGAACCGCATATCTAATTTTTCTTTCCATATATATGCAATGCGGTTTAATCCTCGATAGTCAGTTTGCCGTCGTACTCTGATGATGATAATGTATTTTCTATATATATATGTGTTTGGCGATAACTACAAACAGTTAATGTTCGTGACTGCATAGAAATTGGGCAGCCGACATTTCCAGTCACGTATAATGTATGCAAGACTACTAGAGGTGGGAGCCGCATATCTAATTTTGCTTTCCATATATATGCAACGTGGTTAAATCCTCGATTTTTTACAGTCGTTCTCTGATGATGATCATGGAAGGTCGAAACGCGTCAGTGCGTTGCGTCTGACGGTAGTTTTGTTAGGTTTTTCGACAACTGGTTAAATACAATGAGATTGGAGTCTCCAGTATATTTGATGAGAAAAATGAATATTTCCTCTAGTATTATGCTCCCTTTGTCAACCATTCAACGGGTATATGAAGAAATTTTAGTGAAAATGTCTTAAACTCTGTGTTATGCGGAGTTTAGTGTGATGCATCTGGTAATAGGATAAATAATGCAGAACGTAGAGGTCAATTTAAACAAATACTCATTTAACGTACCTACTGGCTTATCATTGGTTCGATCCGCTTCAGAAATAAAGCTACCATACACTTTTGCAACATAATTTTTGATCAAATTAATAGCACATTTTCCATAGACTACGAGAAAAAGCACTCCAATTACATATCAGACATATTTTCTATGTCTTTCCATCTCCTGTATTAAGATAAGACCAGATTTATAAATAACACATGGTTAAACCATCAATGATTGCACGGGTGGTAGTAAAAAATCTTTACATCAAGTTTTCGGACTTGAAGTAAACACTAATCCCATTGCATTTACCAAGACTTCGTGACTGATGGTAGTTTAGCTATGTTGTTCGACGGCTGATTAAAGATAATATATGATTACTTTAATCAAGGTTGCGATCTTGACAAAAACATCTAACCCATTATGTACGTACATTTTACAGTATAAACTAAGAATTGTGCAGGGTAGAAAAGGAAATTCATCCAGTAGACAGGTTTCGTACTCAACAAAATTTACTGTGGACGGGGCTCGAAACTGGGCACATATGCTTCGGAATCTGGTGCTCTAATCTCTGAAACATTCTGGCGCACACTACACACAATTTTTACACT